>JAJLUR010000119.1:0-40764 GCA_030674225.1 Blastobotrys terrestris | reverse complement strand
AAAAAAAAAAAAAAAAAAAAAAAAAAAAAAAAAAAAAAAGCAGTATTTAACTTTACACGTTGAAATTTACAAAACGTGACGATTAATATACGGGGTAGGTTAGTATTTATTACAATTTGAGGGTTTTGCCTGTCGCTCTTTGCTTTTCCTTCTTAAGGTTACCAGAAACATCACGCTTTTCACCATGCTTGCCAATAACGGTAACATTGCCCTTTTTCAATGATTGCATGATGTTTGCCTTGCTGCCATCCTTCTGAGCTCTAGCTTTTTGGGTTTCTTCTCGTTCCTTCATAACCTTAGCTCTCTTGTTCTTTTCTCTTCTTCTGGATCGTTTTCTTTCTTCTCTGCTCATCTCACCCTTTGCAACAAGCAAGCCGTCCTTACCAAGAACTTCCCGCTTGGAAGTTGCCTCTGGCTTGTAGACTTCTTGTGGTGCCAGCATGGTGTCGCCTGATGCAGTAGATGGTTGAGCGTCCTCCATAGCAATGGTAGCAGTGTTAGAAACAATAGAAATAGTAGGCTTTGGAGCCTTCGGAGTGTAGTGCCAGGCACTCAATGCGTCCAGGTTAAATGCAACCTTGTTGTAGAGATCGATAACCTCCTTATGAGCATTGTCTAATTGTTCTGTTTGAGCAGATTTGTATTCTGGATTGTTTGATTTTTCAAAATCTTCCTCATACAGCTCCGCCAGTGACTTTTGTGACTTCGTTTCCTGAACATCAATTCCTCTGCTGGGTCTGAATTCTGGTAGGGTGTCGGGTAATCTCCGTGGAATATCATCAAAATCATTGTTTGTCACTCTCTTCTTGATCAACTCTTCAATGCTATCGTTAAATTCTTGTGTAACCACTGGTACTGGTTTCGACGACCGTTCAAACTCCAAATCTGTTTCTAGGAGGGAATTTTCTGGTCGATCCTTAGCCTTAGCTTCACCCAACACTGCCCAGTGCTTTTCAGCTACATTTTCCTCTTCAAGCTTTCTAATTTGTTGAGCGATTTCACGTGCTTCTCTTTCATGACGGGATAAACCTGCAGTCTCGTCTTCCTCGTGATCGCTGTCGCTTTCAAACATGTCCTTTTTCATGGATTCCATGGTTTCTATAATGTCTTTGTCTGTGGAGTTATAATCAAAACCATTATTAGATTCTTCTTCTTCAACGTCGTCAAACTTGACTTGCTTCTTCTTGTTGGCCTTCTTTTTGGTAGTCTTTTTAGGCGGATCAAAGAAATCTTCATATCTATAACCACCATCTTCTTCTTCATCATCATTTTGAACATCCGCGAAGTAGTCAATATCATCCTCGTTATCATCATTGTTACTCTTCTCCATGTCCAAAACTTGCTTTTGGAAATCCTCTAGTCTGAAAACGTTATCGTCGAGTTCATTACTTTGGACGGGCTCTTGCTCATTAGCAGATTCTTCTTCAGACTCTTCGGATTCCTCTTCACTCTCTTCTTCCTCTTCCTCACCCTCATCAAGTGCCATCTCTTCATCGTCATCTGGAATATCAAATTCATCACCTTCTTCACTATCTGCTAACTGGGACCCTTCATCCGACTCATCTTCTACTTCGTCCTCGTCATCACTGTCGCTGATATCGTCAGCAGGTCTTTTATTTCCAGCTAACCTAGGAATGTCCTCGCCCAAGAGCTTTTCAACAACACCATCAACAATCATTTGTGCCTGTGTCCAGACTTGTTCAGCGTCAAGACCGTCAATATGCAACTTGTCGAAAATGGAATATTTCTTAGCAATCGGATCAAAGCTTTCTTGAACATTCTTCAATGACTCCCGTTTTAGTTCTTCATTAGGAACCAACAGGTCCTGAGGCCGGTTGGCAATCACCTCTGCTAGTTTATTATTCATTTGTTCACTGGTGGTGAGTGAAATTTTCAATTTTTTTTTTTTTTTTTTTTTTTTTTTTTTTTTTTTGTTATCGGTCTGTCACCCACCGCCCAACACAATACCCCCGTTAAGCTTTAGGAGAACCATAACAGGTATATGCAGAGACAACTTATCGATATCTCTATCTATTTTATTCCATTTCTACTTGCAACTTTTGCAATTTGTATGTTATACGTTATCTCAGTAGTATGCGGGTTCTACTGGAACTCCTCTGCCTTTTATTTTAAAAAAAAAAAAAGAAAAGAAAAAAAAGGAAGGCGACCACCTATTCAGTATACGTTACGGTCATATGCAGTCCAGCGGACATTTATATAAAAATAAGAAATAAAAGAATAAAGAAATGATGTAAGAAAAGGAAATTATTCCTCCACTTCTGGGCGACCTTCAACAACGACGTCTTCAGCCTCATCTTCATCATCTGAATCTTCCAATTTCAATTCATCAACCTTGATTTCCAAGTCGTCGTCATAGTCTTCTTCTTCTTCTTCTTCATCACCTGACTCGGACGGAGCAACAGATTTCTCGTCCGCCTTATATAGATTGATCTCTGACCGAAATTCAGGATCCTGTTCCAGTTCTAGCATGAACTCTTCATAATCCTTTTGATTCCGCATGAGGTTATCCTTATTCTTTCCACCTTTAGACTCTGCCTCGACATCATTGTATTCCTTCGCCATTCTCTTAAGCTTCCAATTTCGTCTTTTTCGTGCTTTGTTTGCATAGGTCTTTTTAACAAGAATGACATCAGGGATTTTTGACTGATCTAATTCGTCCCACAACTCACTATTAAAGTTTGAATTCGTTAATAAATAGCCCATTGCTGTATCTCCAGGGTGAAGAATACCACCCAAATGAGTTCTGACATAATAAGTAGTATCATTTCTGCCGAGATCAGACGTCCTCGCTATAGTTGCATCTGCTAACGTGAACTTGTTATTGGCAGGGCCAGCCGGTTCAATATCCAGAATCATAAACTCAGTCATGTAATGAGACGACGAAAGCGAGTTGAAAGGCGATCTATAATATACCGTTGGATTCAGTTCTGTCGTCTGAAGGTTGACAGGGTCTATCAAATGCACAGTGTTACCGATTCTATAGCAGAGCGTGAGCTGGTTGATGTTTCCAAGAGACTTTGCCAGCTTCTTAGGCAGGACAACCAAGTCTTCCTTGCAAATTGGAACAATGTCAATGGAATAGGTGAACTTATAATTTTTCGCACTAGTGTGGACGTCTTGCGAGATAAGCGTTTCAGATTTTTTCCATCGCATTGGAATCACGCCTTGCAAAAACTCCACCATCTTTATAGCCGAATTCTTTTCACTGTAGAAAAAATCAATGCCTTCCCTAGACTCTTCGATCGAAACAGTGTTTTTGTGAGCCTTGTTCTTCAAAATCAACTGTTCGAGGTAAAAAAATGTTTTCTTATGCGGCACTTTTTGACGAATTTGAATTGTTGCTTTCCATTTGTTGTGAGTGAAGGATTTCGCACAGGCCGGGCATTGGTTTGAAGCCTCATAAAATTCGACCACAAAATCCTGTTGGACAATTGTGTTTTGAAACTGTTTGGCTTCTCCTTGAACCGTCACCTTGATTTTAGTACGTCTGGAGTGCGGTTCCGTCCAGATGTAGGAAGCATCCATGAGACGTAACTTATTCAATCCCCGCAATCTTTTCAAACAGGCTCCGAGGAGCTCTCTACTTTCCCTTGGAGCATGGATCCAGTTGTTTGGTGGAATATGCAACCGACCACAGTTCTTGCAGAAAGTAATCGTACCTTCCTTCTGAACATCTTCGGTAATATCCACGGCAAGACAAATGCAGTCAGTACACATAGCCAGTCCATCCTGTGCGGACATGGCTTTGCCACAATTGCAGCAGGCAATTGTAGGACTTGTATGTACCGGTACAAAGTGTCTGATCCGGGTGTCTAATTCCATGCTATCTGGATTCATTCTGCGTTTGATATTTCCTTGATTTCAAATCAGGTCGTTTCTTTATACTCAAAAACCTACAGTCGGTATCGGGGAACCGGTTCTCCGGTACGTCCGTGCTATAGCAGGACCAATACTATATATACTACATACGCTTGGACTAAGGGCCCAACGCCCACAACGTGCTTGGCTAGTCTCCTTTTGCCTAACCTGAAGGAACTATTACGGGTCGATGCCAGTTGGATCCTCACGGGTCCACTGGACTGTGTGACTACGACATAATGTATGTTGACGACCATTGAGATATACTGTAGTGGGAACCAGGCTCATAGATTAGAGAGCGTTCTTTTTTCACCACCTTGCTTACGTAAGCTGGCGTGGCTCCAGTAATGGGTGTGTGGTGAGATGGGGTCACTAGGCATGATGTCTATATCTTTGAGAACGTTACACTATAATAACTCGTTCCTTGAATTTATTTCATTATCCTCCGGCGTCAATTGCTTTTTTTTGTTGTTCTTTTGCAATGTTGAGAGTGCCCAACTTCCTATTTTCATGCGTCTAGAGTTGCGGCACTCCACCCCTGTCGATCCAGCTGGAGCTCGGGAAAGACACTCGAAGACGTAAACAATACGGTTCGGGAGTGTTTTCGTTCAGTCCGGAGAGGATTTTCCTTAAAGAGGGAATTTGAGTTTGTAGTTGAACCTTTACCCAAACTGGTATTTTCGCCCAAGAATATTCGCTCGATTGGATATACCCGATTTGAGTCGCAACATATTTGATAGTTCCAGCATAAAGTGTCAAGTCTCTGAGATTTTCCGGAAAGCTATGCAACTCGAACACATTATTTGCACCGTCTAAAGTAAGGCTGTTCAAGCAGGGACCCCCTTCAAACTTATCTAGAAGTTCCTGGATATCCTCAGTAATACACTCTCCCCGTTGATATGAAAAAGATGTTAGGTTGGTAGCCTTTTGAAATATCAAGGGAGTTCCCATGGGAAACATGTCGTGACCGCGTAAATCTATACTGATTCTTTCAAACTTCTCGTCTAAAAACAGTTTCATTCATTATTTCTCTGCCGATGTCGTAGTTTTCAAAATGAATACACGGGACAATAATGTTCAAGTTTGATCTATTTATTCTTTCCATCAATACAGTGTCCCCTGGGACTCCCCAGTGAATTGTATTGGAACATTTAATTCTTTTAGTTTTGCACAAGTGTATTCTGTCCTTCTGGTCAGATATTGTGTTGACATTAGAACACACCTTTGGCGAGAACATGTGGAAGTGGTGGATTTCTAGACTGAATTGCATTGAGGAAGTATTCCCCAGGATGAATCCAAATGTCGGGTCCGTTTTACAGTTTCTCAAGCTTCTTCCGGACCATTCCCAAGTACGAGAACGACCGATGAGTGTACTGTTGAGAGAGGCGATTGTGGAGCTCAAATTGAATTACAGTAATTCCATTGTATCCATAAACTAATTCGTTCAATAAACGACAAACACGTCTCAACTTGAACGAGGTTATGATACAACCGTAGTCAATAATTGGCCATACCACTTCTGTTGGTAAATCGAAGACTGTTGGCATACGGTGGTAAGTGAGAAGTCGACAGCACATACGCCCTAATATGATTAATTGCATATGCGTGTACTGAAAATAAATCAATAAGGCAATTTGAATACCTACATGCACATATCATTTTAACTGTGAATATTTCACTACGTGTTGCGACTACTGTTAAGCGTAGGTATGCTTAATAGATCGATAATAAGTCTGAAGCTACAGCGATGGCAAGCATTCATCATATCATTATTACAAGTATACAAATTGATAAATCTTCCAGCTCTTTCTGGTTCCTCTGAACAACTATATATATAACTCGGATATGAATCAACCTAGAACACAAAGCGGAACACTTTTTAATTAAAACTCAACGTATGGCATGCTTCTTCTCAGTCTTACAAATCTGAGGACTACTCACCCTCGTATAACTTCTCTACAGATATATCTTTTTGCCGCATTTCCATAGAGCCACTTTGCGGTTATCCTAAGATTTGAACGAGTTTCCGCATTCTCGGATATCACTCTTATCTTGTTGTTGATCGCCTGACGGTCACCCTTTTTCCATGATGAAGCAATTCTGAGTGACAAGGAACTTAGCCACTTCAACTTGAGTAAGTGCGGAAGCAGCATATCAATAGATTCCACAGATACTAAGTCACATGTAACTTCACTGATCTTGCTATTTATGAATTCACTGCATTTGAAGAGGGATTGATCGCCGATACTTGTGGAATGAATACTGAATCGTTTTAATGACCGAAACAAAGACGGTGGCCAGGTGCTTACTGGCAGGTCGAGATGAGGGCTTCTTGCGCCCACCGATAGAGACGAAATATGTGGAAACTCCCCTTTATCCAACTTGACTGATTGCTGTAAATACATACGTTCGACTGGATAGATCCTACTAGATTCTGGGATAAATATGACACTTGCTGAGGCAATTGTTAATTCTTTGATACTCTGCGGGAAATGGTCTAGTTCGAAGACTGTTTCTTCGAAGACTGTTTCCCCGCTCCCCCTGAGGCTAAGACTATTTAAGGATGGACAGCCTTGCAACTTATCAAGAAGCTGTTGGATGTTTTCGGTGATCCCCCGCCATTGACGATGTGAAAATGATTTTAGGTTGACTGCCTTAGAGACATCCAGAGTCTTCCACAGGGACAGGTTGCGCTGTCCGATATCTGTGGCAACCGTTTCGAACTTCTCATCTATAAAGATCACTTTGTTCGCCGCCTCGCTGATATTGTTATCTGAAATGCGGATGCATGAAATGATGATGTTCAAGCTTGTCTGGTCTATTGCTTCCATCAATTCAGCGCAACCAGGGGAGCCCCACTGGATTGTATTGCAACAAGTAAGTTTCTTGAGGTTGCATGGAGCCAATTTTTCCATCCTGTCAAATACCATGGTGATGATAGAGCCGAATTTTGATGTGGACGTTCTGGATTGAAAGCGTTCTGGCAATATCAAACGCAATATGGTCGTATTCCTCAGAGTAAAGTCAAGGGCAGTGTCTGAGTCGCTTTTCAACATTTTTCTCAAAGTTCTCATGGTCCCCTTCCAGGTGCGAGTGGCGTTTATCCCGATAAGATGAGCCGTCAATCCTGCGCTTGTGATGGTGAGGATAATTGGCATTCTGCAGTGGCTGTCTACCAATTCATTCAATAAACGGCATGTCCCTCTTATGTTGAGCAAGGTTGTGACATTACAATACTCGAGTATTGCCCATATCACCTCTGTGGGTGAATTTACTATTTCAGGCATAAGGGGGGAGAGAGCGGATGAAGCATATCCATATGCATGGATGCATCTTTCCGACGTAGCTAAGTACCGCGCGCCTGTATGCAGATGTAGGAAAGCAGTAGTTTGTACAAAAAAAGTTAAAGTAAAGTGCGCGTAACCTAGAAATAGGCACAATTAGAGAGCCCAGTTATGCTTGCGGTGGCCTTCTTGGCTGTGTGGTATGGAACAAATATGAGTGGTTGTGCCCACATGGCCCATTTGTTGTTCAGATATGAATAGTAGGAGGCTTACGACTCACACAGCATGTGTGTATGCATAGACGTAGGAATTTTTTTTTTTTTCATCACGTCTCTCCTATACCATATTTGGGATTGAAAAGGATCGATAGAAGGGTTATTGCCTGTTGGTCGCTATAAGGTCTTTGCAGTATGCATAGTTTATTGACACAAATAGGTATGCACATATGCATGTATTTAGTGGAAATAGTGGAAACATATACGAATATGTACTTCTGCATAATATGTAGATAAATGGAGTGAAATAGAAAAAAAATTATGAATATGGATCTCCTCATTTCTCAGCTACCGCCCATGGACCATACTGTGATGCTATGGGGAGCAAAAATACTGAGCATAGGAATTATGCACACACGCATAAGCATATCTCTGAAAAATCAAAATACAGTCACATATACACATAATATACGCACGCAGCAGCAGACTGCACTGCACCAATTTAATTATACATACCATTCCCCCCATTACTTCAAAAGCACCTTTGAGACCCTGCGGAGTTTATTGAGCGTTTCTCCGCAACACATCAAAAATGCGCGAGCCCCCCTGAGACGCGCACTCCCATAGCATCCTGTATCCTGGGGATTTGGATGAACATAGTTCTTATTTCCCCGGTTCGAATTGTATATTGTTACATGTTCTGCTTTTCTTTAGGACTGTTTTCGTGGCCAAACGCTTTGGCACTTTTCTCACAGTGTGGCTACATAGCATCAATAGACTCCTAACTCTTTACGAATACCCGCCATGAGGGCTAGTAGCTACTGTTGGCGGCACCCTACCAGTGCTTTTGCTTCTTTTCTAGAAAAGAAGGCCGCCGGCAGGGCAATACACCGACCCCGTGTAGCCTCCGGCGGCTTCTTTTTTCTCCGAAAAGAAGCAAAAAAGGTAGCTCTGCGAGGCCAATTCCCAGTGCTTTTGCTTCTTTTCTAGAAAAGAAGGCCGCCCGCAGGGCAATACACCGACCCCGTGTAGCCTCCGGCGGCTTCTTTTTTCTCCGAAAAGAAGCAAAAAAGGTAGCTCTGCGAGGCCAATTCCCAGTGCTTTTGCTTCTTTTCTAGAAAAGAAGGCCGCTCGCAGGGCACACACCGACCCCGTGTAGCCTCCGGCGGCTTCTTTTTCTCCAATACCAGACCCTCGGGTCGCAATCCACGAGCAGTGCTGTTGCTTCCGTATAGCTAGGCCCTATGAACACACCAGGCCGAGATTGCCCCCCTATTGTGTAATTGGACGAAGATCTGCGCCAATCCGCTCGCTCGAGTGATACGGTGCGAGCCACGAATATATAAACAGCTCCCTATCACTCTCTTGTGCGATATATCCTTTCCTACAAGTAAAGACTCAAACTCTAAGTTGCAATGGATATGGAGTATCACGTGACGCTGTGAAAAAACTATTTTGTGCAACAAAACCCCACCACCACCACCACCACCACCACCATCACGGGCCGCGTTTGACACAACGATGCGTCAAAGGAGGTGCCTCTGAGAAGCTGAGAGAAGCGACGCCAAGAGGCGTCCAGCATTCTCGCGGGTTTGGGTTGGTGCAGATCTTGGCAAGCAAGGTTGCAAAAATAGTAACCGAAAAAAAGCTTTATTATCGAGGCGAAGTCCTCGCCCCTGTAGATCCCCCGTCGCAACGGGAAACGATGCGCGTGTTTACCGGGTCACGTGAGGACTGATAAACACACAGCCATAAAGCACCAGTCGGGCCTATTTTCTTTTTTGCTAGCTAGGGATGGTTGGTGTGGTTGTGGTAATTGTGTTCTGCAGGGTTCTATGCAAGGTTTGCGGGTGGTGACGCAGTGCTGCCGTTTTTTGTTTTTTTGGATGCGGGAGTGAGTAGGAGACGGGGTTCTCTTGGCGAGAGATGAGGTCACAGAAACGAGGTCGCACTACTACTACTGGACACAAACAGACGTCGTTGAAGGTCTGTTCATCACACAGCGCCCACATACTCGATCGTGTGCCGTTGTATCACCAGCATTGTGGCTGATACTCTTGGTTCGCACACAGGCGACGTCCACCACACTACACCACCATTCTTAGCTAAGCAACGATCGGCAAATTAGCAAACATTGTGTCGGGTTGGCGAACGGAAGCTTGTTGAGCAGTGGCGTAGACGGCGAAGCGCACGCAGAGCACACCACAAGCGGTGTGTGGATGCTATTCTTGGATGGCTGGCGAGGTGGTGACCTGATTCCGTTGGGCTGGATGGTGGTGCAACCCAAATAAAGAAACCGGTTTCCGCTTCTGTTTGATCGGCGGCGTGGCTGCATTACCTAAGGTACCAAACACACCTCAGAATTAAGGGGAACCATGGTTGCTTTTTCCTGGCGTGTCTGCCAAAGTATATAAGAAGCCGCCCGTTTCCGCTAATTGGCTTCTGTTTTTTCTTCCTGTTATTGTTATATTTATTCTACTGTATCCGTACGTTTCACTCGTTCGTTGAAAAAAAGTCACATCCCCTCGCTGCATAATATTCGTAATCTTGTCATAATGTCTGCTATTGGTCCTCAAAACGGTGGAAGTGTTCAAAACTCCGGCAACTTCCTGATGGTCAGAGACCCTCAAGGAGCTGCTGCTCAAGGTGGCGGTGCTGCCCAAGGTGGTGGTGCTGACTCCGGCTCCTCTGGCTCCTCTGGTGCCGGTGCCTCTGGTGCTGCTGGCGGTGCCTCTCAAGCATCCGTCCCAGCCTCCGGTGCTGCCTCCAACTCTGCTGCCGGTGCTACTGGTGGTGCTGGTGCCTCCGGCTCTGCTGCTGCTGGCGGTGCCTCTCAATCTGCCGCTGCCGGTGGTGCCTCTGAATCCGCTGCTGCTGGTGGTGCTTCTGGCTCTGCTGCTGCTGGCGGTGCCTCTCAATCTGCCGCTGCTGGCGGTGCTTCCGGCTCTGCTGCTGCTGGCGGTGCCTCTCAATCCGCCGCTGCCGGTGGTGCTTCCGGCTCTGCTGCTGCTGGCGGTGCCTCTGGCTCCGCTGCTGGTGGCTCCGCTGCCGCTACTGGCTCTGCTGCCGGCGGTGCCTCTGGTTCCGCCGCTGGTGGCTCCGCTGCTGCCACCGGCTCTGGCGCTGCCTCTGGTGGCTCTGCTGCCGCTTCTGGTGGTTCTGCTGCTGCCACCGGCTCTGGCGCTGCCTCTGGCTCTGGTGGCTCCGCTGCTGCCTCTGCCACCGGCTCTGGTGCCTCCGGATCCTCATCCCCATCCGGATCCTCTGACTCCTCGGGCTCTTCCTCCGGTTCCTCCACCGGTTCCGCATCTGGTTCCTCCGCTTCCGGATCCTCCTCCTCTGGATCTTCCTCCAGCTCCTCTTCCAGCTCTGCTGCCGAGTCCTCCAACGCCGGTATCATCAAGGTCTCCAAGGCCATTGTCGGCGGTCTCGCCCTCACCTGTGTCGTTGGCTTGTTTGCTTAAATAGATTCTAATTCCATTATTTTCTCGCTCTTAAATCTCTATTCCAATGGCGGTTTAGTGCTTTTGCTTCTTTTCTAGAAAAGAAGGCCGCCCGCAGGGCAATACACGGCCTGCGTAGCCTCCGGTGGCTTCTTTTTTCTCCGAAAAGAAGCAAAAAAGGTAGCTCTGCGAGGCCATTTCCCAGTGCTTTTGCTTCTTTTCTAGAAAAGAAGGCCGCCCGCAGGGCAATACACGGGCCGCGTAGCCTCCGGCGGCTTCTTTTTTCTCCGAAAAGAAGCAAAAAAGGTAGCTCTGCGAGGCCAATTCCGGGTGCTTTTACTTCTTTTCTAGAAAAGAAGGCCGCCCGCAGGGCAACACACGGGCCCGCGTAGCCTCCGGCGGCTTCTTTTTTCTCCGAAAAGAAGCAAAAAAGGTAGCTCTGCGAGGCCAATTCCCAGTGCTTTTGCTTCTTTTCTAGAAAAGAAGGCTGCCCGCAGGGCAACACACGGGCCCGCGTAGCCTCCGGCGGCTTCTTTTTTCTCCGAAAAGAAGCAAAAAAGGTAGCTCTGCGAGGCCAATTCCGGGTGCTTTTGCTTCTTTTCTAGAAAAGAAGGCTGCACGCAAGGCAACACGGGATCGCGTAGTCGCTTTTACCTTATACTGTTTGTACGTAACCTAGATCCGCAGCTCGGCCAATTGCTCCAAAATGTCCTCGCTGTCGGTGCTAACATCGCTTTCTATGCTCTCCTGGTTATGCTGCGACTGGCCGGCCAGCGAAATGCAGCGTGAATAAAGACGAGAAGTTGCTGCTGCAACAGCCTTGTATCCGTGGAATGTGGTCTCTTTCTTGAATTCCAGAGCATTCAATAATGCAAGAAGGGTCCGCAATTTCTGCTGCTTCTCCTTGTCAAAAGTTGCATAGCCGGAGCACATCTCTTGCGTCGTGATCACCTTTTTTACAGCGGTGATCAAGGGAAGCAATTCCGGGTGTTTTCGACTGAAGTGGAAATAATGCTCCAACTTCATCTTGGGCTCCGAGTAGAGGTGGCGCAAAGCCTTGAGCCGGCGTTGTGTTTGCGACCTGACAGGAATTCCGTCGAGCTTAACCTTATCTTCCGTGAGGCTGACCTGCGGGAGACTGTAGCCCTGCTTCCATTTCTCGTACAGATACCGCTGCTTGGCCGACATAGACGACAGGGCCAGCTGGTCTGACAGTTCCGAAACGTCAACTGCCATACAATCTTGAACTAGGCACTTGGGGATCCTGCCTCTCTTTCCGCCTAATGGATATACTTTCGACGACACTGCAACCAGATCATTCCTATCCAGGCTGTAAACTTTATCAATGGTGAGTTTTTTCAGCGGAATCCCACTGGGGACATCGCCTTTTCCATAGTTATTGGAAAGCGTCTTCAAACTATATTGGTTCGCCTTGGACCTCGTCATTCTTGACTCTGTGAACTGAGGGCGAGGCACCCAGGCCTCTTTATACTGTCGCGTGAGAATGAACCAAACCTTAAGTGCTGCCTTGTTGAAACACATGCAATTGAGTGAACCACGCCGATATTTCTGCTGCTGCATATTCCAGGCGGCAACAACTGGCTCTAAACTCAATTAGAGCTAGATACAGCAGCGTCGGGGTATCAACTCCCACTGTAGACTTCACAGCACCACGTGACCACAGCAGAGAGTATCCCACACGACTCAATGCATTGCTCTGGGGGGTGCCTACTTTTCTGGAAAAGAAGTCGCCGGAGGCTACACGGGGTCTGTGTATTGCCCTGCGGGCGGCCTTCTTTTCTAGAAAAGAAGCAAAAGCACTGGTTCAGCCTCGCAGAGCTACCTTTTTTGCTTCTTTTCGGAGAAAAAAGAAGCCGCCGGAGGCTACACGGGGTCGGTGTATTGCCCTGCGGGCTGCCTTCTTTTCTAGAAAAGAAGCAAAAGCACTGGGAATTGCCTCGCAGAGCTACCTTTTTTGCTTCTTTTCGGAGAAAAAAGAAGCCGCCGGAGGCTACACGGGGTCGGTGTATTGCCCTGCGGGCGGCCTTCTTTTCCAGAAAAGAAGCAAAAGCACTGGGAATTGCCTCGCAGAGCTACCTTTTTTGCTTCTTTTCGGAGAAAAAAGAAGCCGCCGGAGGCACCACCACCTCGAGCCTCGCAGAGCATAAGATTTCACAGCACCACGTGACTGCCTGGCAGAGCTAACTTTTTTTTTGCTTTTTGTTTCTTTTTTTTTTGCGAGGCCTCCGGAGACAGCCTCAGCTATTAGGTTCCAGCAGTGTGTGCATATACCCCTGCAGCCAGCCAGCATCATGGTTCGTCATTATGACGCGTTGCCGCGAGAAGTACATAACTGCTGGATCGTCACGGAGAAGGTGCTGGGACACCATGTCGAAAAAGATAGAATACCTGGAGACCGTGGCAGCGTACGATAAGTGGGCTGCAGTGTACGACACAGACGGCAACTTTCTGCAAAAGGTGGACGATGAGGAGCTGGAGAGCATTCTGCCGGAGTTTGTGGAGCTCAGCACGGGGAAGAACACTGGTGGACACCGGAAAGTAGTGGTGGACCTGGGCTGTGGAACGGGTCGAAACACAGTCAAGCTCGCCGATCAGGTTGGCAGTGATTGCCAGGTACTGGGGCTGGAGCCCAGCGCAAAAATGCTGCAAGTAGCCAGAAAACGGTGTGGCGGTAAGAATGTGGAGTTCCGTCTATACGACATTCTCCAGAGCGCCTCGATGGACAACGTGGAGGCTGATGCGGTCATATCGACCCTTGTGTTGGAGCACGTCCCTGTGGACGACTACTTCGATTGTCTGGAGAAGCTGTGCAAGAGAGGTGGCCACGTCGTGATCACAAACATGCATTCCGAGATGGGGCAGCTTAGTCAGGCTGGGTTCAACTGTCCCGAGACGGGTGTGAAATACAGACCGACGTCGTATCCACACACGGTCACGGATGTCGTCGAAGCAGCACAGCGACATGGCTTTGAGCTGGTGGGGCCTGCGAGACAGCGCAGGATTGAGGCCTCCGACGTAGACCGTCTCGGACCCAGGAGCGCCAAATGGGTGGGAGTGCTCGTGTGGTTCTGTCTTGTTCTTAGACGAACTTCATAGACGGTTACTGTATGGGGTAGGAGGTAAACTGTAACAAAAATAAAATAAGAATGTTGACTAATAATGTGGTTGTGGCGGTGAAGCACGCCTTTTTTTTTTTTGTTTTCTTTTTTTGCAGGGGATCTGCATGCCCCTGAATCGTGCATGAGTTATGTAACCTTAAGCAGGGGAAATAAGGTTGAGGGATTATGGCAGCGGGATGGCGGATGAGGTGGATGGATGGGACAGAGCCAGACAACAAAGGAGAACGCTGGGACTGTCTGAGGCCGTGCGTGCGTCTGTGGCGGTTTTGGGGCGTGTGTAGTTCTCACCGGATGGATGAAACTTACCAAAAATAACGATCGTCAGTCTTCCCTCGATTGCGGATAGGGGTCGATGACGATGAGGATGGTTGTTTGCTTCTACGGGTTTTGGGTTTGTAGTGGCTGGTGACGATGTTCGGAGAAGAACTGAAAATCGCCATCTTCCAGGGGGAAAAATAAACTAAGTAGGCGCAAGGGACGGTGTGTATTCGAAAACAAGCAGGAAAAGAAAACACAGTTTTGGGCTATAAAAGACAGAGCATGTTCCGGCATCTCGAGGCTTTTTTTTTTTTGTCAATACTTGTTATTCCCTTGAAAAGCATACTTCTATTTATTTCTTATTCGCCCTTTTCTTCTGCATTTATACACTCTAGAAATGTCTTCTGCTGCTCTTTCTGCTTCCACTGGTGCCGTTGACGGTGCCGCTGCAAACCAACTTGCCGGTGCCTCTCAAAGCACCCTTTCCACCGCTCCAGCTGACGGTTCTGCTGCTGCTGCCCCATCCTCCTCCGGGGGTCTCGGCTTGGCTGGCCAAGCTGCCGCTGGCTCCGGTTCTGCTCAGCAACAACAGCAACAGGAAGCTGTGACCTCGCAACCTTCCTTGGTCACCTCTCAGCCAGCCCCAGCCACCGTCCCAGCTGGTGTCAGCGGCCAATCTGGTGCTCCTCAAAAGAGACAGGAGCAACAGGCTACCTCTCAGCCATCCTTGGTTACCTCTCAACCAGCCCCAGCTACCGTTCCAGCCGGCCAGTCCCAGGCTGCTGCCGCATCTGCTCCAACCGAGCAGCCTTCCGCCCCAGCTTTGAACCGAAGACAAGGTGGTGGTGGCTCTGCTGAAGGCGGCGGCTCCTCCGGTGGCGGTGACTCCTCTTCTGGAGGCGGCTCTTCCGGCGGTGGAGACTCATCCTCTGGTGGCTCCTCCGGTGGAGGTGACTCCTCTTCTGGTGGTTCCTCCGGTGGCTCTTCTGGCGGCTCCTCTGGCGGCTCCAGTGTTGACGACTCTGGTGGTTCCTCCTCTGGTGGCTCCAGTGGAGGATCCTCTGCTTCCGGTGGCTCTTCCGGTGGCTCCTCTGCCTCTGGTTCCAGCGGCGGCTCTTCTGCTTCTGGCTCTGGTGGTGGATCCTCTGCCTCTGGCTCTAGTGGAGGCTCCTCTGCCTCTGGTTCCGGCGGATCTTCTGGCTCCTCCACCGGCTCCTCCACTGGTGGCTCTTCTTCTGGCGGATCATCTTCTGGTGGCTCCAGCTCTTCTACTGGCAGCTCCTCCGGAGGTTCCTCTTCTGGTGGCTCGTCTTCTGGCGCAACTGTCCCACACGTTCCAAAGGTCCTCTATGGACTTGCATTCGGCTTGTTTGCCGCCTTTGGTCTCTCTGCCATTTAAACGTCCTTTAATACTCTTCTAGATTTTTGTTTTTTTTTTCCTTCTCTTCTACTTGGTATATAACGTTTAATATATTGGGATACTTATCAATCTTTAAAGCTGAAGTGCGAGACCCTGTGTAGCCTCCAGCGGCTTCTTCTCCGAAAAGAAGCAAAAAAGGTAGCTCTGCGAGGCAATTCCAGTGCTTTTGCTTCTTTTCTGGAAAAGAAGGCCGCCCGCAGGGCAATACGTGGACCCCGTAGGGTGTGTGCCTCCGGCGGCTTCTTTTTTCTCCGAAAAGAAGCAAAAAAGGTAGCTCTGCGAGGCAATTCCAGTGCTTTTGCTTCTTTTCTGGAAAAGAAGGCCGCCCGCAGGGCAATACGTGGACCCCGTAGGGTGTGTGCCTCCGGCGGCTTCTTTTTTCTCCGAAAAGAAGCAAAAAAGGTAGCTCTGCGAGGCAATTCCAGTGCTTTTGTTTCTTTTCTAGAAAAGAAGGCCGCCCGCAGGGCAATACGCGGATCCCGTAGGGTGTGTGCCACCAGTGGCTTCTTTTTCTCCGAAAAGAAGACCGTAGGCTCTTGTAAGGTACCCCGTGAGGAAGGTCACGTGGTGCTGTGAAAGCTACAGCGGTTATGTTCTTCCAGGATATTCAATATCTAGACCGAGAGAGCAGGTTTAGCATATACACGTCCGGTTGAATTAAAATACGACTACATCAGCTAGCTTATGGTCTGAGCCTTCTAGGGTCTCTTGGGAACAAGGAGGCACGTCTGATGTTCTTGACATCCAAGAAGAACATGACGACACGCTCCAAACCAATACCACCACCACCGTGTGGAGGACATCCGTACGAAAACGCATCAATGTAGTCGCTGAGGGTGGATGGGTCGACCTCGTGGACAGCCATGCGCTCCTTCAACAGGTCAGCATCGTGAATACGCTGGGCACCGGAGAGAATCTCCTCCCCACGCATGAAAAAGTCGTAGGAGTTGGAGTAGTTAGGATCCTTGGCATCTGGCATGGTGTAGAATGGTCTAGCGGCCAATGGGAACTTGTCCAAAATGTAGAAGTCGGTGTCATACTGTTCACGGACAATCTTGCCCAACAGCTTCTCATGCTCGGTGGACAAGTCCTCATATGGTGGGAGAGAAACGCCGCCATGCTTCTCGAGCAGATCGATACCTTCCTTGAACGACAGCTTGACCATCTTGCCGTCCTTTGGCAGCTTGAACTCCTCGACGGGGTATTGGCGACGAACAGTGGCGATTTCGTCGGCATATCTAGTCTTTAATTCGGTGAAGATGAACATGAACATTTCAACGAGAAGATCAATCACCTCATCGTAGTGCTCCTCGAAGGCCATCTCCAGATCCAACCCGGTGAACTCAGTCATGTGACGGTGGGTGTTAGAGTTTTCGGCTCTGAACACCGGACCAACCTCGAACACCTTCTCGAAGTCTGCAGCAATGAGCATCTGCTTGTGCAATTGCGGGGATTGGGCCAAAAAGGCCTCGTTGTTGAAGTACTTGAGCTTGAAGACGTTGGCACCACCTTCAGTCGCACCACCCAAGAGCTTTGGGGTGTGGATTTCGGTGAAGCCCTTCTTGAGCAAGAACTCTCTGAACAGGGTGGACACACCAGAAGAAATCTTGAAGATGGCCTGGTTGGTGACGGTACGGAGATCAATAACTCTATTGTCCAATCGGGTGTCGAGGTTGACGACTGGCAAGCCGGACTCTTCAGCCTGTTCTTCAGATCTGGACGCATCCTCAATAAGCATTGGCAATTGAGCTGGGGTGCTGGAGATGACAAAGAGCTTGGAGATTTGAATTTCGGCGTCCTTGACGGTGGCAGACTGGATTTCAGTTGGTGATGCAGAAACCTTTCCGTAGACAAGAACAATGGCTTCTAAGCTGATGGATCCGGCCCACTTGACCATCTGCTTGGACACAGTCTCATTGTCCACAACGGCCATGGCCTGGATAACAGCATCCTGCTGACGCAACGACATGAAGCACATCTTGTTGCCTTGCAAACGAGACTTGTGCACACGGGCTCTGAACACGACTTCCTCACCAGCATTGTCCTTGGAGAGAGTATTGATCTGGACTCTGGGGATGCCAGTTTTCTCAGACGAGTTGTTCAATGGCAGCTTACCGTACTTGCCTTCGGAGCAATCCGGCTCGTTGGCCTTGGCTGCCTGCTCAGCTTGCGCCTTGGCTGCCTTCTCCTTCTTCTTGAGCTCCTTTGCCCTATCCTTCTCGAGCTTCTTGATGGCATTCTTGGACACAGGCTCACCGTCAGAGCCAATGTACACGCCATCAGCGTTCTTCTGCAATGGCTGGCCGTTTCCGCCGAGAATGACTCCCTCATCCGAAATGGAGAGCTGTTCAACCTTCTTTTCTAATTCACTCATGTTGGTTCTGGTGGTTTTGGTCGTTGTTTTAGCTGACTGTTTTGTGAGTCTAAAATTTCATATGCTGACGTAAGCGGGCCCTAACCCTCTATGTCATCTACCACACAACTATTCGGACGAAATCAGTGATTTTACTTCTTTTCAAGAATTGAAGCAGGGAATTGGAAGCATTACGGGATCCTAGTAGCTCGTAGGGGGGTCGTGCCTCCGGAGGCTTCTTTTTTCTCCGAAAAGAAGCAAAAAAAGGTAGCTCTGCGGGACCAATTGTGGTTAACCGTCATCTCATGCCCTGCATTATCTCAAGCGAACCCAGTGCTTTCTGCAACAGGACCGTCTGAAATGCTTTTTTGATCAATTGTGTACAAACTCCTTAAGAGCGAATCCAGTGCTTTTGCTTCTTTTCTAGAAAAGAAGGCCGCCCGCAGGGCAATTCTTACTCCAGTGCACGTTACTACGAGCCAATTCCTGGTTTCAATTGTAAATTTATCCTGGTTTTTATTTACTGCCCACAAGCGGTGGTAGTTAAGTAGTGTATGGATTTAGAAATTAGCCGGTGATGAGTGAGCTGGCTGACAGCTGCGCAACACGAGGAGTCGGGGGCTACAATCAAGATACATACCTTATATCTTCCAATGGTTTGTAGTGAAAAGTGGTTCACCCTTTGGGGACAATATTCTTCCATACCTCCCGCGCTCAATTAGGAACTTCGCATTTCTTGCTGTCGCTTCAGACCTTCAGCACGCTTCCTCTCCCGCCGTTGCTCCTTTGTCTCAATCAGAGGCTTTTCCACCGCTGGAACGTTAAAAAGAGCCTCAATTGCGTGGGAGAGCTCGCGTATTTTCCTTTCATTCTTATCAAACAGATCGAGAGAGATCTCATCAATAATCCGGATGTAGTCATCAGAAACTAGCGGAACAACCCGTTTGTCAGAAATGTATCCAACGGGCAAGTCCTGTCGCATGGAAATGCGAATGGCAACAATATCGTTAGATCCAATACCGGACTCTCTGAACCCACACCCCATTGCGGTCGAAAACAGCCTACAGGCAGCGTCATGAGTTCTACATTTCACGTGAAGGATCATGGGCTCGAACTTGTATATGACATACCTCCGAATCGGATCATCATCAAGCTCATCCTGATACTCCTTCACATCAGCCTCCCACCACTTTGACGAACTTTCAAGAAGCTCCTTACGATCGTGCGTAACATAAAGCCATTTACCACCCAGTCCTTTCCCGCCAATTTTCTGCGGATTCTTGGTTCCCTCGAGAAAGACACTGACCCGACCGGAGCAGGACGAAGTTGTGACAAAATCGTCACTACTGTTAATCAGCTCAATTAACGGCACCACAGCCTCATCAATCGTGCCTTTTGGACTGGCGTCCGGGTTAGACTCATCAGTACTGGATATCTGTGATAAGATATGCTGCTTCTTCTGTGCAAACGACATTCAGTATTGGATCAGAAATTTTGTCGTTGGTCCCAATGAATCAGTCCCTCCACACCAAACGAACTTTGTTTCCAATCACCCTCCCCCCTACATTTTGTCGCCTTCTTGATACTAACAAACACACGCACACACGGTGGAATCGACTATTATCATGGACTTTGGTGACTTGGAATCGTCTCTGGTGGCCACGAGCCACGATCGACCGACGATTCTGCTGATGGGTCTCAGACGTGGTGGCAAGAGTTCGATCTGCAAAGTGGTGTTCCACAACATGCAGCCTTTAGAGACCTTGTATATCGAATCCACAGCCAAGCCGACCTACGAGCGGTTCAATTCTCTGATCAACTTTGCGGTGCAGGAGCTACCGGGACAGCTGAATATGTTTGAGCCCAGCTACGATACGAGCAAGATCTTCAGTTCAGTCGGATCGTTGGTATATGTCATTGATTCCCAAGATGAGTATTTATTCGCATTGCAGAACCTACACATGATCATTCAATATGCGGTGAAAGTGAATCCGCAGATAAACCTCGAGGTTCTGATCCACAAGGTGGACGGCCTGAGTGACGATTTCCGGCTGGACACTCAACGAGACATCATGCAACGGGTGTCGGATGAACTGCAGGATTGTGGGCTGAATGGAGTCAAGATCTCGTTCCATCTGACCTCAATATTCGACCATAGCATTTATGAAGCCTTCTCGCGGATTGTGCAGAAACTGGTTCCTGAATTACCCGTTTTGGAAAACATGCTAAACACCTTGTGTCAGCACTCCGGTATCGAAAAGGCGTTTCTGTTCGATGTAAACTCGAAGATATACTTAGCGACGGATTCGTCGCCTGTTGACGTTGAGACATATCAGGTCTGTTCTGACTTCATCGACGTGGCAATTGACTTGGACCTGTTGTATAGACGTCAAGACCCACCTTCAGATTCCACAGCGGACGCATTGAAATGTACCAGTAAGCTGCATAACGGCATTGTATTATACATGGCACAGATGATTCGGGGCCAGGCCCTTGTGGTTCTGATCCGGTCGGAGGGTGCCCAGAAGATGACATTGGTAGACTACAACGTGGAGATATTTAGACAGGGCTTACAGCGAATTTACCAGAATGATTAATGACTCGATATATTATTAATGACTTAATAAATGCTTTCTCCAATTGCGGCAGTCGATGAGACTGCCGGGGTAACTCGTGGATTTAGCGCTGAGAGTCTCCCAGTGCTTTTGCTACCTTTAAGAAAAGAAAGCCGGCGGGCCACAGGGCAGAACCTGTTGTTATAAGAGGGAAAAAAAAAAGATTAATTATTATGTAGGATAAAATTATTTGGCCTTAGCCTTGGAAACACCCTTAGCATCGACTTCAACACGCTTGTTGCCTTGGACAGCCTCTTGTCCAACCAAATAGGTGATGTCGTCCCATGGATGTCTGTAGAGACCAGTCTTGAGTCTCTTTTGGTCGAGATGGTGGGCAATGAGACCAATGGATCTACCGAGAACGAACAGACCGTTGAGCACACCGTTCTTGAGGTAGTCTTCGGTTTCTTCGGAAGTGAATGCACCGCAGGAGCGCATGAGATCAACAAAGGAGACAGCAATTGCACCGTCAACGTTCAGAATCAAATTATCCTTCTTGGAGGTGGTGACCTCTTCGACGGCAAGAGCGTAGTCTAACAACTTGGTGGATGGGAAGTTCTTCTTGACGAACTCCTTGACCAGCTCAACACGGAAATCTGGGTTGTTTCGGGACTTGACTCTATGACCGATACCAGGGATGAGCTTGTTTTGCTTTCTCATAGTGTCAACGAATTGACGAGGCGACAAGCCCTTGTCAAAGGCGTTGGTGAATTCAGTGGCAGCACCGTCAAGAGCACCACCGAATCGAGTACCGATGGTCAAAAGACCAGACACCAGCGAGGAAATGAGGTCCTTACCGGCACGGGTGGTGATGATGGTGTTCATAGCACCGGAGACGGCTGGACCGTGATCAGCAGTGAGCATGAGCACCATTTCAAGGAATTTGGCAGCATATGGCGGCAGTCTTCTTCTGAACCACAGGAGGGACATGACACCACCGATACCAATGTCATCCTTGAAGACATCGGAAATTGGAATACCGGCATAGAGGAGTTCTTGACCACGGTCGTCGGAGATGGTGGAGATGAAAGCGGCTGGCTTTCTGATCAAACCGAGTTCTTGAGCCCAGGAATAGTCGATTGGGATCTTTGGAACTTCAGGTTCAGATTCTGGGGTGATCTCGCCCTTCTTGACAAGGCCTTGGTAGACCTCAGACAGGACTTCAGGGAAATCTTCGAAAGTGGCTGGAACGTGGAAGCCCGCCTCCTTCATGGCGGCGTTCTTGGCCTTTGCGGTTTCCAAGTCAGAGTTGGCCATGGAACCGGCGTGACCGAATTGCACCTCAGTGGTGAACATGGAGGCACAGGTACCAATGGCCCAGGCGACGATTGGCTTCTTAATTTGACCGCTCTTGACGGCCTCGATCACTCTGTATTCTTCGACACCACCGACTTCACCGAGCAGGGCAATGATCTTACAGTTTGGATCGGCCTCGTAACGGAGAATGTGGTCAATGAAGGTAGTACCTGGATATCTGTCACCACCGATGGCAACACCTTCGTACACACCGTTGGTGGTGTTGGAGATGATGTTGTTCAACTCGTTGGACATACCACCGGACTTGGACACATAGGCGACAGAACCTGGTCTGTACAGCTTGGAGGCAACAATGTTGTCCATCATACCACCGGTGTTACCGATCTTGAAGCAGCCAGGCTTGATACCACCGACGGTGGCAGGCCCAATGATGGTCACACCCTTCTTCTTGGCCTTGTAGAGGATTTCTCTGGCTCTTCTTTCAGGAACACCTTCAGCAATGATGGCAATGGTTCTGAATTGAGGGTACTCCAAGAGCTCCATGGTGGAGGAGTAGACCGATCTGGAGGAGGCGAAGTTGACGACAACGTCAACGTCTGGGTGCTTGGCAGCAGCCTTTTCGACTTGTTGGTAGACTGGGAGCAGGGTTTCCTTGGTGCCCCAGTACATCTTGGTGACGAATTGACCACCGAATGGGTAGATTACGCCGGCCACTGAAGGATTTTCACGCTTGCAGATGAAGTCGAAGTCGAGCATCCCCTGACAAGCACGAGGTTGCATACCGTAGACAAAGGCCCTGGTCTTGTTGTTGAAGAGCTCGTAAGCTGGAGCGGAGCCAGCCTGACCGGGTTGGTCAAACCGAGTGATTTGTTCGTTTGCAGACATTTTTCGGAAAAAAAAAAGTTGTGGTGTGTGGTGAAGAAAAAAAAAACAGGTGGAAAAAAACACGAGTATATGTATTGAGGGGCCGAAAGAGGGGTAGCTCCGAGCGCTGGTGCTGAGCCCAGTTGGGTTTTTGTGTTGGGGCCGGCAAGTTCAACAAATTTGTACCCACAAAAGGAGAGAGTGAAGGGAGCACAGGATGGCGGCTTTTCTGTGCAGTGGGAGTCAATGCCTGAAAGCATCCTCTTTAGCAATCAGCTGCTGACACCCTTTCGGCTCCAATTGACTATCTTTCTCTGACATTTTCAGACTCCCTTTTTTTCAGTCATCATCACCGTTGCTCACAGTTTTCGTGCGGCTTATGCGGCTCATGAGGTTATATAGGGATATCGATATTCTGCCGTCTTGAGTAAGGGAGACTGCCAGTGCTTTTGCTTCTTTTCTAGAAAAGAAGACCGCCCGCAGGGCACACACAGATCCCGTGTAGCCTCCGGCGGCTTCTTTTTTCTCCGAAAAGAAGCAAAAAAGGTAGCTCTGCGAGGCTTAACCAGTGCTTTTGCTTCTTTTCTAGAAAAGAAGGCCGCCCGCAGGGCATGTGTAGCCTCCGGCGGCTTCTTTTTTCTCCGAAAAGAAGCAAAAAAGGTAGCTCTGCGAGGCCTCACCAGTGCTTTTGCTTCTTTTCTAGAAAAGAAGGCCGCCCGCAGGGCAATTACCACCGCCCAAAGAGGTAGTAGTGGTCAGTTCCCTCTATAGTCAAGATACACATCCTACAGAGTACACAGCGCGGGTGATTTAGTGGTGTGTGTGAGCAGCAAAAAGAAATAAAAATCGGGGGAATTGTCCTCCTTTTATAGACAAAATTAAACGCCGGATACTATTTTTAGTCTCTTTCCTAATCAGGCGGAAACGCCGCACCCCACAAACATCGCCTGCAGGACGCACACCTCTCCGGGTATCTAGAGAGCGGTGGCGTACTTGTGTTTTTGCTTCTTTTCCAGAAAAGAAGGCTTCCCTCAGGGAATTATGCCCCCTGGCGGCTTCTTTGCAGAGAGGTTGCTCTGCGAGGTCAATTGGGCGATTGCTCCTTTTCTCTTGCCCGCAGATATACATACCAGACCCCGTTTCGTGTGAAATCAGATTAGTTATTAAGTACTAGCACGGCTCACGGCCGTGTCTGCGGAGATACATTAAAATAGAGCTAGCAGAACGCAGATATGGGGCTGGATGGTGGTGGTTAGTTTTGCGTGGGCGGTTGCTACGACACTGAGACCTTGCTAATGTCAGCATCGCTGACCATGTGCGCATCCTGCTGGCCAAAGTCGTCGTCCGAAAACAGATCCCGTCTCGAGCGATACGTCTCGGACGACTGGGTGGACGATTTGGTGGAGCTTCGTGTTCTGCCGGACACCCCGACCAGATCAGATGCAGGCGGTTTGTAGTTATGCAGAGACGGGAAGACGGAATAAATAAAGGACTTGACCCTACCGTAGGCGTCGTTCCCAGGCAGAGTCGGGAACTGGTCTTCGTCCGGGTGGCTGCCAGCATCGGGACCATCGTGGTCCGAGTCCTCCTGGTGGTTCAACAGCCGCTCCAACTCGTCCCTGCCAAAGGCATCGTCGTCATCATACATGTCGAAAAAGATGTCGAAGGATTGCCGTCTGTTGTTTCTCCGGCCCCTTCTCCCGCCACAGCCAAAACAGGACCCCAGACACCGCACCGTCCCCTGCTCTACAGGCTCGACGTACTGATGATAGACCCGGTTCCATCCAGAGTATGCGCTTCCCACCGCATTCTCTAGGTTCTCCTGGGTCGTTTCCCATACCTCTCTCATGTTAGTGCGGAGTGTGTGCTTGAACAAGGCCGCCGGTCCCAAAGGCACTGAAACCGTTTATTATTTCCCTTTAATTTTCTCCTGTGCGGCTCTCTCCCGATCCGATCTGCTACTCGAGTGCGCAGGTGTCTGAAATTCCAGTAAAGAAGCACTAGGAATTGCGTTACTTTTTCTGCTTTTCACCATGGAAGCAGCCATGTATGCCCTGCGAGCGGCCTTCTTTTCGGAGAAAAAAGAAGCCGCCGGAGGCTACGCAGGCCGTGTATTGCCCTGCGGGCGGCCTTCTTTTCTAGAAAAGAAGCAAAAGCACTGTCACCAACACCCAGGGGTAGTCAATGCCTCGCAGAGCTACCTTTTTTGCTTCTTTTCGGAGAAAAAAGAAGCCGCCGGAGGCTACGCGGGCCGTGTATTGCCCTGCGGGCGGCCTTCTTTTCTAGAAAAGAAGCAAAAGCACTGTCACCAACACCCAGGGGTGGTCAATGCCTCGCAGAGCTACCTTTTTTGCTTCTTTTCGGAGAAAAAAGAAGCCGCCGGAGGCTACACTGGCCGCACGAGCCTCGCGGAACAGGAGCTTTCACAGCACCACGTGACCGGACGGTTTCTCTGTGACAGAGACACCGGAGAGGCAATGTCAGGACTGGGATGGCGGAAGGTAATCATTATTATATTATAACTATTATTCGGGGAGTGAGACATGGGCTAGTTGAAGCTGAAACCGGACTGCTGGCCTTGGTTGGCACCGAAACCAAAGGTGTTTCCGGCGGTCTGGGGCTCCAAGCCGGTGGCCTCGGCGCCCTCCTCTTCGCTGAAATACTTTTCGATGATGTTGAAAGCTTTTTGGTAGATGGATTCATTAGCGTTGTTTTGACAGTCGTGGATTCGTTCCATGCCGTTGGCCTCCTCGATGAACATAGCGTACTCGTTGACGGGGCTGCCGTTCTGCTCGCGGTCAATCTCGCCGACCTTGAGGATGTTCTCCAAGCCGTCGAGGGCAACTTGGATGATCTTGTTGTCCATGGAGGTCAGCAGGTCGCACAACGGCTTGATGCATCCCTGGTTGACCAGGTATCTGATCTGCTCCGGCTTGGTCAGGCCGCCGGATGTGGCGTTGGAGATGGCCCAACAGGCCTCCTTTCGGGTCTTGAAGTCGGCCGTCGAGAGCAGGTTGACGAGCGGTGGGATGAGGTTGTGGTCAATGACGGCCTGGATCTGTGCAGAGTTTCCGGCGGTGATGTTGGACAGCGTCCAGCACGCCTCCTTGCGGATGGACTCCTTTTGGGAGCCCAGAAGTGCCAACAGCGCTGGAAGGGCGCCCGCGTTGATCACGGTCTGGGTCTGTTCGTCGTCACCGGTGACAATGTTACCAATCGACCGTAGCGCAGGAGTTTGTACGCTCATGCTCTTGTGGCCCAACAGCTCGACGAGTCTGGATGGGATACGGGCCTCCAACACGGCCTGGATTTTGTTGTTTTCACCGTCAGAGAGGTAGGAGATGGCCCAGCACGAGTCAATGAGCACCTCCTCGTCGTACGAGAAGATGAGCTTGGCCAAAGTCGGCAGCGCCTGGGAGATGTTGCTCCAGTTGGGCTGCGGGGACTTGCCTCGACAGAAGTTGGACAGCGTCCAGGTCGCATTTCGGATCAGCGACAACTTCTTGGACTCGTTGAGCAGGTGCAGCACCGGCTGGAGCGCACCAGCATTCAAGACTGAGTCTCTGCAGGCCGGTGAGTCACCGGCAATGTTGCCCAGCGCCCAGATGGCCTGCTCACGCACCTCGAGCTCCTGGGCCGACAACAGGTCGACGAAGAGTGGGATGGCACCCGCAGCGATCACCTCAGCTGTCTGGTCTGAGGACCCAGAGGCGATGTTGGTGAGCGCCCACGCGGCCTCGAACTGCAGGACGGAGTGTGGGGAGCGCAAGAATTCGACAAACTTGCCCACGACGCCACACTGGATCACCTGCTGGATCGGCGGGTTCTTCTCCTTGGACAGCAGCTTTCGGAACTTGGTGGTCGAGTCCAATTGCTGCTCAATGTCGTCCGAGTTGATGGCCTGTATCATCACTGGGAGGTCCGTCTTGAGCTGATCCTCCATCGCAGACGTATCGTCCACCTCGTCCTCACTGTCGCTGGCCAGCGACACCTCTGCCAGGTTCCGTCTTTTGGCCAGGTTCTCGTCCCGCTTGGCCTTACGGATTTCCACCTGGGCCTCCTCCCTGCGCCGACGCAGCTCGTCGGCCCTGAAATGGCCCCTGTTCTTGAAGTTGGTTCGACGGTGCTCTGGCACGAATCGGTTCGTAGTGTCTGAGTCCATGTTGTTGCGGTTTTCCTTAGCCCCTGATGAATAACTAGAAGTGAAAGGAAGAAAGAAGAAATCAAAACAACAAAAAATATTCAGACAAGAAAAATTTTGGTTGGACACCACCGCTGTCGAAAGTCCCAATGCCAAATAAAGGGGGTGTGAGTGTGAAGTGCGCACAATGAGACAATCCGGTGGCAAGCCCATTTAGAACTATCGGCTGTGTGGGTTCTATGCACCGCTGTCTACTGACCCGAACCGCTGCTTTGCTACTCTATAGTGCTATATTGTGGCTTTAGTGCTTTTTTCCGGCTGCTGCTGCGTTCAATCAGCTAGCTACTGTGGCGATTGATTGCGTTAATCCCTGCAGGTGAGGCAGTCGGTGTAGAGCACTGAAATTTGTGGTGGGATTTACACACCCTGATTCACAACCAACCGCAGAACCCGCTGCAACCGTTGGATGCTCCCTCTCCTCTCTAGCTCAGGATACCGCTTCAGCTACTGCTATTGGTGCCCCGTGAAGCCCTTTTCAGCCACCTTGGCATCCATTGTTTATATTCCAGTTACCTGAGCAACCATCAGGGCGCGCACGCGGGGCGGGCTTCAAACAAGCAAAAGCGCCGCTGGTTCGGTGGAGCTGAGCTTTGATAGTAAAGAAACGAAAGCACTTGGAGGCTAGGAGTTGTCCTGCGGACGGCCTTCTTTTCTAGAAAAGAAGCAAAAGCACTGGCACCGCAGAGCCCAACACTCAGGGGTGGTCAATGCCTCGCAGAGCTACCTTTTTTGCTTCTTTTCGGAGAAAAAAGAAGCCGCCGGAGGCTACACGGGGTCGGTGTGTGCCCTGCGGGCGGCCTTCTTTTCTAGAAAAGAAGCAAAAGCACTCGAATTGCCTCGCAGAGCTACCTTTTTTGCTTCTTTTTGGAGAAAAAAGAAGCCGCCGGAGGCTATACGGGCCCTTTCAGAACGGACGAGTGCGTAATATATATCTCATCTTAGCGGTCACGTGAGCACGTGTATGCATCGCGCTCATATGCATGTGCTCATAACAGTAGCTAGCTACTAGCTACTACTACTAGTCAATAGCTGTGCATAATCTGAACCAATACAACGCATCCTCTTACCCTAAGTAATATCCATTGGGCGCTTAACGTATCCTATAAAAGTAGCAGCCCGTTTACAAGACAGGTTCCCTTTCAGGGTCCGGGTACATGTACCGGACCTGTCAAATTACCGGCTGCATGGATCACGGCGCTTAATGCTCTTGACGTGGGTTATAAAGAGGGACAATGCGATTTTGTAGAGCGCTGGCTCAGGACAACACGAAAAGTAGTATCAGAATGACTGGTGACGCTAACCGTAGTTGTGAGATGCGTTCCATACTTTCCTGCTACTCAGTTCCTATCACCGTGTCTCTTGCAGCTTCTTTAAAGGTAGCCCTGTGAAGGCATTATCCAACCCCGGGTGTACGTCTTGCAGTTCTTTTGCTTCTTCTCCGGAAAAGAATCCTGCCTGCAAGGCAATGTGCCTCCGGCGGCTTCTTTTTTCTCCGAAAAGAAGCAAAAAAGGTAGCTCTGCGAGGCAATACCAGTGCTTTTGCTTCTTTTCTAGAAAAGAAGGCCGCCCGCAGGGCAATACACGGACCATGTGTAGTCCCCGGCGCCAAAAAGGCATTTCTGCGAGGCAATTCCAGTGCTTTTGCTTCTTTTCTAGAAAAGAAGGCCGCCCGCAGGGCAATACGCGGACCGCATGTAGCCTCCGGTGGCTTATTTCTTCCCAGAAAAGGAACAAAACAGGTAGCTTTGCGAGGAATTGTGTACCTGGTGTGTTTGGCTCTGTGGTGTCAGTGCTTTTGCTTCTTTTCTAGAAAAGAAGGCCGCCCGCAGGGCACACGCAGCCCGCGTTGGGTGCGCTGTCTCTACGAAGTCAGGTCGCGGTCAATTGGATCTAAAGTATTGTCTACTACTACTAAGCTATCACGCACTATGCGGAAGCCTGCGTTGGTGGCATTTAAATCCTCTGTTTTCACGGCTCCGCTGGATGTCTGCTTCCAAAAAAAAGAAACGAGGAAAAAAAAATCATGCTGATGTGTGATTACTAAGCCCTGAGTCAGCATGGGGTAAAGTGGGCCCGAAGGGCATTTTACATGGGGGGGGAGAGTGGCATAATAAATCGACATAAACGAGCGAAACAGCATTTCTACGACCGGAATCACGTTGGGGAGATGAAGGAGGATCTGGATAGTTTGAAGCCTGCGTAAGTTGGTTGGATCACTCTCGGTCTGGTGCATATTAACGCGATCAAGGTGCAAGGTGTGTCGGAAAAAGAAGAGAAAGTGCTCTAAGGGACAGCCATGCGAGTACTGCGATGCCCATAAGCTGGAATGCGTCTATGCTGACGATAGCACGCATCTGCGGTCGTTGGAGAGGGTCATCTCATCAAACACTGAGCGAATTGAATGTCTGGAGCACATGCTGTTCAGCCAAAGCCTGTTGATACGGGGCATGCTGCCATTCCCCAAGGGCGGGGAAGCCAAGGCGCCCATGCCATATAAATTGTCTGCTGAATTCGAATCAATGCAAAAGCGACTGTATTCCGAGCTGGAAAACAACACGGAGACCGAAACGAGTAACGGCAATAACGACCTACCAACAACCGGTGCTAACAACAACACGGATAAGAATGCGGTAGAGAGGCCGGTAAAGTCGCAGAGAACCGGTGGTACTTCAATAGATGCATTTTGCTTTGATGATAACACTCAGTTCCTGCCACCAGAAGAAGTAATGAACTCCTTGTTGGAGATCTATTTCGAGATTGTCCAGCCCTGGATTCCAATGATACATGAAAAAACGTTACGCAAGAGATACCAATTGCCCAGCCATCGCCGGGCTATATCCAACATCCTCCATGCAATAGTGGTAGCCACGGCACGGTTTTCCTTGCATCCCGATCTAACTTCTACTGACATTCACCCTCTAGTCCGTGCCTGCCGACAACGTGTGATGGTGACTGCCTTAGAGTCTATTTCAGTGGAAAACCTGCAGGCACTAATTATTATCGCATTTGACTCCATCGGCTCTGGCAATGGACCGAGAACATGGGCGATAGTGGACTCAATGACTCGAATGGTGGAGCATTTGAGGTTGAGCCTAGAACCGCCGCGTCATGACGTTCCTGAAGTTCAAAAAGCGGAATGGCCCAAAGAGGAAGAGAGAAGACGTATCTTTTGGAATGTGTTCTTCCTCGACAGGTTCTGCTCGGTTTCTGCTGGCTGGAGGCCAACCATCGATTCGTCAAAAATTGAGCGTAGGTTGCCGTCAGACGGCTTCATATTTCAGGACGCGGGGCCGGCTGTGGCGAGATACTTTCATTTCGACCGCTCACCGGATGAAAACATCGACTATGAGAGTGAAGAAATCGCCTGCTTAGGTGGGTTGTCATATTCTGCTGAAGCTACGGAATCGTTGGTCCAGGTGGCCGATTTTTACATACAGAAGGAAATTAACGCAAAGGACACAGAAGCAGTTCAATCATGGCTATCCAAGTTCAGAAAGATGGACATGAAGCTGGTCAATTGGAAGAGGGGATTACCACCGGTTTGGAGAAATCGCGACAAAAAGTTCCTAGACAAATACGGACAGGTCATTCAAGACCCCAATCTGTCTCTGGCTCACGTCACCCACAATGCATCAGTCATCTTGCTACACCAACAAGTAGCGTTCCCATTGGGATTTTCCAATTCCGGCTTCATTCCATATTCTCAGAACAACTCGCTGAAAATATGCGTGGCTGCGGCTAACGAAATTTTGAGCGCAGCCGAGGATTTTGTCAACAATAACCCTGGAATCGCAAACCCGCAATTCTCGTTCTGCTTGTACGTTGCTGGAAGATTGCTTCGAGCACACAATGCATCTACGGGAGCAGGGGAGTCGTCGAATGATGCTTTCAACAGAATTGTTGAATTTCTGTTCAAGATGTCGGACAGATGGGAAGGTAACAAAAAAACACAGGTACCAACGAATCTTGCTAGCAAATTTGCTAGAAGCTTGCTGCTCAAGGTTGGCAATATGAGAGACTCCCAAGCAATTTTAGAGGTTCGGAAGCCAGCTCTTTCCGATCAGGATAGTTATAACAGCAGCGATCCCGCACAATTAGCTACGCGGCAAGAACGGTACCCTCCCCATGCTCGGTCAGGTTCAATGTCATCTCCATCTTACCCGCTACAGCAGCAGCCGCAATCACAGCCTACAAGGACTGGATCTATCGGCTATTCTGGTGCAGATCAAAGCCCTATGTCTACACATTCTACTAACTCTGCGGATCTGTTCTTCCATATCTTACAAGGAGACAATTTCCCGCCGTTTGTCGAACACGATAGTCCCACAGATTTGTCCACTACTCCGCAATCTCTTCTTGGAAGCACTAGTACTAGTGGGCCCTCGACTTCAAAACAACAGCCGCAACAGCGACAAATGGCAACCAAAAAGATCAATCAAGACTTTGTGTCTGAAATTGAGTCATTCCTGGAAGATCCGCAGTATATGAACTTGGATAGAGTCTGGTCCTTTGCCATGAATGAAGATGAAGCAGCTGGTGCTGGTACCAGCCAACAGTGAATCGGAGGACGGACCGAGCCCGGATTATTATGATGTGGGGGGTGGAGGTGATCCACGCAACGGCCCACTTTACTACTTACTTTTTTTTTAAAAAACACTCCCCTTATATATATATGATTTTGTATATTTAATTAATTATTGTGACACAGGACCCGAACTAATGACTTACGATCCTCCGCTCGAAAGAAATAACCCGTTTGCTGGGAACAAATTTGAAACTAAGAAAGACACCCAGCAGGCCTTTAATGATCTTTTCAACCCATTAGTGAAGGCCTTCTCCCCAGGGGGTGCTAGAGTTCGTCTGGACGACAGTTCTGCGCACTTTGAACAAGCTGCTGCCGATATCGAAGGGTTCTGTCGACCACTCTGGGGAATTGTGCCTTATGCTTATGGAGGCGGGGATTTCCAACATTGGGACTTGTACCGAAGAGGTCTCGCCAACGGTACTAATAAGGCCCACCCTGAATATTGGGGAGATATCATTGTGGAACGACCTGATCAGCGATTGGTTGAGATGGCGGCCCTTGGATTTGCCCTTGCTTTGGTTCCCGAGCATATATATGACCCATTGAGTGAAGAGGCCAAAAAGAATGTAAAGGACTATTTGAAGGAGGCTACTGAACGTGACTTTGTCAATAACAATTGGAAATTTTTCCGAATCTTGATTGTTCTCGGTTTGAAACAGGTTGGTGGAGAATTCAGCCAACAGGGTGTAGACGCTTATCTCGAGGATATCGACAAGTTCTACCTCACCAAGGGATGGTATGGAGACGGACCAAGAAAGAACTTTATTGATCATTACAATGGCTTTGCCTTCCACTTCTATGCATTAGTATATTCCGCCGTCTATCCAGAGGATACTAAACGAAATGAAATATACAAAAAACGTGCAGAAGAGTTCGCCCAAGGCTTCAAGCATTGGTTCGCTGATGACGGGTCGTGCTTGCCTTTCGGCAGAAGTTTGACCTATAGGTTTGCACAGGCAGGATTTTGGGGTGGTTGTGCTTTTGCCAATGTTGAAGCTCTCCCATGGGGAGAAATGAAAGGACTGTTTTTGAGAAACATGCGATGGTGGGCACAGCAAAGATTGTCCACCTTGGACAGCAATATTCTGAGTGTGGGATACGCCTATCCGCAGCAGTATATGCACGAGCCGTATAATTCATCTCAATCGCCTTACTGGGCTATGAAAGCATTTATTGTCTTGGCCCTGCCGGACAACCACCCTTTCTGGACTGCTGAGGAAGTTGACCACCAGAACAAGGCAGAAGTTCATGACCTGGAGGTTCCCGGTATGGTCATTTCGCATCAGACTCAGAACACTGTAGCATTGGTTTCGGGGCCGTTCCAAACTGTTAGAAAGACTGCCGAAAAATACGCAAAGTTTGCCTACAGTACCAGGTACGGCTTTAGCGTTGAAAACACGCCAAATGGGTTCCCTGAGGCGTCAGTAGACAACATGCTCGGACTGAGCGAGAACGGGTTCGACTACAAAGTGAGGCAAATGAACAGAGTGGTGAAGATTTTCAAAAATGGTTTGTACTCTGAATGGTACCCATGGGAGCATGTGAAGGTACAAACCTGGCTTGTCAAGAAAGGTGGTAATTGGGATCTGAGAGTTCACAGGGTCACGAGCGATCGCGATCTTAAAATCAAAGAGGGCGGTTTTGCAATCTCAAACTTGGAACGGGCTGGACCAATTATCCAAAAGAAATCTGATTCCAGAGGTGGTTTGCTGCTATCCAATGACGGTGATTACACTGGTGTTGTAGACCTATCTGGTAACCGTGAAACCTTCTCCCTCAAATCTGAGCCAAACACCAATCTGATGTTTGGCAAGTGCTACATTCCGCAGTTGACCGGACGAGTCAAGGCCAATGAAGCGACAACATTTGCTGCCGCATTTAACGCAGGTGTCATTGGTGAGATGGGAACATTTTCGTCTAATATTCCTACACTTCCAACTGAGGATGAGCTGGAAGCATTCGTTACACAGGGCCAACCAGTCATTAGCATGCAATAGTGTTCGTTATTACTCTCTGAGCTTTATAAATTATAATAAATAAGACTTTTAAATGCTATTAGGCGATAATAATGACAACAGTACTCAATCATCTGTCAAGTCTACCACTTTCAAAACCTTTGGAGGAGGTGGCGAGGCGCTGTCATCGTTTTCGCTGTCACTGTCTAATAAGACCACCTCGGCACTTTTTTTCGAAGTTGGTGTTCCCGTTGATTGCTCTACGGGACCACCCAAAACTTCCATATCGGAATCTTCTCCAAGATCTTCGGTTTGAATGTCATTACGCTGGCTGGCACACCATTTGGCGTCGGCAGCTCGCCGTTCAGCTGCTTCGCGGATGAGTGCGGACAGCGGCTTGTCCGTTCTCTTGTTCGAACCATCCGCAGTACCGAGCTTCTGTCCACTTCCAGCATACAGCTGAGCACGTTTCTGGGCCGCAGCAACGGCCCGTTTCCTGGCTTCTTCAGGTGGAACGTTGTGTGATACCCCCATGCCAATCACATGGCCCTTGCTATAGAACCCTTCACCCGTGTATCCGGACATTAGTAGCCTATCAAAGCCGTCCTGTAGCTTGTCAAGAAACCTGTAAAACGTCTGGTCGTGAGGGCCATATTTGTTATGGGTCAGTTCGTGTAGCATGGTCCCGATGATGGATTCCATGGGTAAGAACGAGTTTTCGTTTGAAGCGGGTCTCAAGCGGAGACATATCTTCATTCCGTGGTTCACGTTCAGCCCTAATAAGCGAGCGTCTTTAGGAAAAAACTCACATAGGGTACCCACCCGGAATCCGTGCTCTTTCATTATCGGCTTCACCAAAGAGGCCACTTTATGCAGTAGCTCCAGAGCTTCTGTGCTCTGGCCCTTTCTTTTTAGCTGGGTAACCTGCTTGATCCGCTCGTTACCATGGTACGGTACTGTTTTGGTCTCTTGTTTTTTAACCCAGGCTGTGGTGGCCCTTTTGACCATACTACTTTGTAAGGGTTGTTGATTTCGGTCTGAATCGGGTTTTATATTATATTGTTATGCATCTGCAAAAAATCATAAAAGCCGCACAAATATGCGGCTGGACATTATAAAAGAAGTAATTCAAACCATTGTGGACTCCATAGTCTAGGCATAGGGCGTAGCAATAAACTGCTGGGGTACTGTGAAGATGCGACTGAGTGGATAGATGGCAATTGTATGCATTGCACCGCCATGGAATCTTTCTACGGTTGATCTGGGCTGGGTGGTTGGTCAGTTGATCCCGAGGGTAACTGGATTGAAAAAAAAAAACATTCAACACTCAATGCGCTTCACGGTGCATTGGAAGAGTAAGGTGAAAATGCGAGTAGTAGGAGCGATAAGAAATAAGAGTGCGATGTGTAGATATTGGTTCCCCTACACTTGTGAACACACATCAAATGATTTCCCTAACGTTCCCCCTCCCCACGAACCAGCATTTCCCATGCTTTTCCTTCACACGCATGCCGTCTCACCAGTGCTTTTGCTTCTTTTCTAGAAAAGAAGGCCGCCCGCAGGGCAATACACCCACTTCGACCGTAGTTTCGACTCGAGTCTCTTAAACACACTGGGCTGCGCCGCACCGGCGGCGGCTGCCGGTGGCGTTCGGACTATTTATTCGTCCCATCTTGGCTTATCAGATATAGTCCCTTTATATATATAAGAAGGGCCACCCACGTTTTTGCACTTGCGATTAGTTTTTTTCTAACAGTCACCTCCTCCTCTGATGAGCAACGCACACGATCCAGTCACCTGGCTCTTAGACAGGGCCCACGAGTTGAAGTGGGAGGGACAGAAGGCGGTTCAAAAGACTGTGGACTACGTCTCCCATAGCGAGGCGTACGAATATGTAGAAAAGACCATCAAGGGGGCCAAGATGCCTACCACGCTTTCTACGGGCCCTCCAAAGCCTCCCCCGACGATGTGGGAACGGGCCACGAACTGGGTGCACAACCACAAATGGGTGGTAGGGGCAGTAGCTGCCACCGCCACTTCAGGAACACTGATCTACGTCTTCTATATCCGTCCAAAGTATTTTAACGGAATCGTTAAGCGCAGGGCCAAGAGAACTGAGAACGGGTCTCGAAAGGAGGTTGTGGTCATTGCTGGGTCCCCTGCGGAGCCAATTACTAGAATTCTCGCGGCCGATTTTGATCGTCGCGGGTTCATTGTCTACTGGACTACATCGTCCGCTGATGAAGAGGCAATGGTTAAACGGGAAGACTCTGTTGACATCAGATCGCTTCCTATAAAGACAACTGAGGCTTCTTCTATTTCTGACACTGGCAAACAGCTGGACGAAATCTTGAGGACCCCAGTTGTGCCGTTCCAAGGAGCAGATCCTCATAGCCTCACCCTTGCTGGCGTGGTGGTTGTGCCTGATTTGTACTTCCCGTCTGGACCAGTGGAAAGTATCCGGGCAGACACCTGGAGTGATCTCATCTACTCGAAAATCCTGGGCCCCGTTTTCCTGCTCTCCAACGGACTGCTGGACGTTGTCAGAAAGCACCACTCAAGGGTCTTGCTGCTCAGCCCCACCATCATGGGTTCGCTGAACCCAGCATTCCACGCGGGGGAATGCATGACCTCTAATGCATTGGATTCGTTGGCCTTGTGTCTGCATCGAGAACTCAAGCCGCAGGGGATCCCGTTCGTTCACATGCGTTTGGGCTCGTTTGCCATTTCGCCTAATCGGGGCTCAGTTTCGTCGCAGGAACGACAAATCTCAAACTCCATTCGTGCGGACATCTTGTCGTGGCCGGAGAATATCCGCAGCCTGTACGCGAGCCCCTATCAAGCGTCGTCGCATCTTCAAACTGCTCGGGTCACGGGCTCGAGCCTGAGAATCCTGAACAACTCTGTGTTCGATGCGCTCACCGTTCGAAACCCGAGCAGAGTGTGGTACGTTGGCAAGGGCTCGTATGCGTATCGATACCTGACTTCCGTCTTGCCAGAATGCATCATGTCGTGGTTGTTGCAGCCAGCTCACGAGAAGATCCAATTGCTGGATCACGACTGGGAAACGCTATGAAAGCGCTGATATGGCGTATATATATAGCTCTGCACGTAGCAATGATTATTAGGGTTATTACTATGATTATTATTATTATTTTACAAAAAAAGATATACAAGCCATAATGTTCCTAATGTATGTCAGATCAAGAACCTCCATCAGGAGCCGAACGAGGTTGGTTCGGACTGCGAAGGCTGTCGCTATCGCTAGATCTTCGGGCACTCAGGTGTAAAGTGTTATCAATGTTTTCCATTTCTGGATTGTTAGTGTCGATTGGAGTTTGTCGTTGTCTTCGACCGGTGACAGTTCTATGACGCGACAGTCTAGATGATGTACGAGACATCATGGAGTTCATTCTATCAAAGCCGGAGGTGGCTCCAGTGTCTAATCTCAAGTTGTTGTTGTTGTTGTTGCCGTCAGTGGTTGGGGAGGTCACTCCAGGAGCAGCAGTGGCAGCGTGGACAGCGGCAGCAGTGCTTTCGCCGTGGAAGCCGGACCATTCCTTCTTTTCGTCCACGTTTGCTTCGTCCTGACGCTGCTGTTCTTCAATCTCCTCGGGGGTGATCTCGATTGGCTTTCGGAAACCCATTGGGTTTCTTCTGGCCGGTTGAGGTTTGAGGTAAGGTTGGGAAGGATCGGTTTCGCCTGGCACTTCCTTGCCCCAAGGAACCAGAGATGGCTCAACTCGCGAAACAACCATAGGAACGGTTGGGTCGGTGTAGTTTTCGTCTCTTCGTGGAACATGCAATGGGATTGTGTTGACGCAGTAGGCAAGGAACTGGATGAGTCGGTTTCTTCGCACACCGTACGTGATGGCGTCCTCCTGGTTGGTCTTGAAGGTGACGGAGATGTAAAGCGTGAGTCTGTCGAGGTCTGGGTAGTCGATGTTCTGGAAGTAGGCACCGGTGAAGTAATCGCGTGGGTATTGGGCGAGGAAGTCCTCGAGCATGTCCTTGAATCGCTCGAGGTCTTCGAACGTGGTTTCTGGGAGACCGAGGGTGAGGGAGAACGGCGTAGATTGTGGAGGGGATCTGCTGACGTTACCAATCCAGAACGTGTTCAAGGCGGCGTTGGAATGCTGGACGAGGAGCCCGGTTGCGTTGACCCTGAAGACGGTGTAGAGGAGGGAGACCTCGACGACGATGCATTGGGCTGGGGCGACGGACTGCGGGATGACGATTTCGACCATGTCGCCCACATCCAATGGATGCTTGACGAACAGGAAGACGCAGGAGCCGAGGATCTCCTGTGCGGTTGCGGAGAAGATGAAGGAGAGACCGAGGATGGAGGTTCCGAGGGTGGCCAGGACGGCGGAGACGCTTGGGGCGAGCATTCCGATGAAGATGATGATGATGATGATGAGGACGATGAAGAGCAGGACGGAGTGGAGCTTTCCGATTGCGGAGTCGACGTCGCGGAGGGACTTGTAGATGGACTTTCTTTCTCTGGCGATTTCCTGGCACGACAGCACCATCTCGTCCAGGGTGAGGTTGCCGTTTCCATCAGCGTCGAGGACTGCAAAGACGGCCTCGGCGTCGCTGCGATACTGTTCGCCGAGGACGTCAATGAGGTCGTCCGACTTGAGCTCGTCTGCGTCCTCGAGGACGAGGGACATCCAGATTCTGCGGGCGAGGACCTCTGTGAGCTCCCTGTTGCTGAGGGCCTCGACGACGGTGTTGTAGGCGGAGGTAGGGCCAGAGGCGCCGGTGATGTCTCTGCCGACGGTTGAGATTGCGTTTGCGGCGCCGCCGACGACCTTGTTGAGGGTTCCCACTGCCTTCTGGACGTTCTTCTTCTCAGCGATCTTGCGGGCGAAGTCGAGCTTGACGTTCTTGCTCTTGTTGAGGAGCGGGCCGGACTCGAGCTGGAGGTCCTCGGCCTCGAACTCTGGACAGAACGGACGGAAGACGAGGTAGGACGCGGAGAGCATCTGGGAGAGGACCTTGATTGCGAGCTTGTTGTTCTTGATGCGGTTCGCGAAGCGGGTCTTGTGGAAGGAGACGGAGATGAAGTGGACGAGCAGCCGTTCAGCGAAGTAGACGAGGGACGAGATGAGGAGGGCGACCAGGATGTTCTGGATCACGCTCTGCCACTTCTGGGTGGCCTCGTCCTTGTCTGGGCTGGCGTGCGGGTTCTGGGTCATGATGGGCATGAAGGTGATCATGGAGACGAGGGCCCAGAGGACGAGGGTGAGGGCCTTCTCCATAGCCTTGAAGATGGTGGAGAACTTCCGCCAGGAGGGCGAGATGATTCCGACGAGGAACTCGAAGATGTTCGGGGAGACGTGGGCGACGAACCGACAGACCCAGAGGGAGCCCCAGACGACCTCGAGCCAGATGAAGATCCACATGAGTCGTGTGTGGCCGAGGGAGGCGTCGTGCTTTCCCCAGGCGCCCACTGCGAGGGGGATGAAGAGGATGAGGGCGAGCGGGAACCAGTAGACGAGGGACCGGGTCAGCAGGGTCTTTGAGAGCAGGTCGGTGTAGATTCTGCGGAAGAACTTGACGGCCTTTCCGGGCGTGTACTTCTTTTTTGTCTTGTTTTTCTTAGGCTTTCCGTTTTTTGCGAGATTGTAGTGGCCACGACGCTTGTTGGCGGGCACGCCCTCCTCGGCCTCGAGCTCGCCCACGACGTCGGAGATGTCCTGCAGCTCGTCGTCGTCGTCGTCCTCGTCCTCCTCGTGGATGGGCAGCAGGGTGGACTCCTCGTGGTAGGAGCCCTTCTTCTCCATGTTGTAGGCGGTGTCGTCGTCGTCGTTGCTGTTGTGCTCCTGAGAGCGTCGGCCGGAGCGTCCCGAGAGGAAGGAGCGGATGGAGCGTGTGCGTGAGTCGTGCTGCTGGTGGTGCTGGTTCTCGAGCTCGCCCGGGGAGAGCGAGCCCTCCTGATGGGCCGTGTTGTTGCTGCCAGCATCGCTGTATTGCGCTTGTTGCGACCGGTTGGCCCCATACGTCGCGGGCGGATAATGCACGTCCTCCATGGGGATTCCCGTGTTGTGGTCGGAGGACATTCTCTCTGTGTGTCTGTGAGTCTGTGTTCTGTTTTAATGAAAAAGTAGAACGTAAGAAAGAGAGAGCGTGTGAGAGAGAGAGAAAAAAAAAATTTGCTACAACAGCGCTTATATATAAATACAGAGGGATCGCCAGCCAGCAGGATGTGCGCACACCAGCTGGTTTCTTTTTCGCACTGAAAAAAAAAAAAAGAAAAGGATCTGCACTCCGACTGACCGTTTGGGCAGGATAGAACGCACATCAGTCTCCTAAACAGCGCGCACGACCGAAACCCGGCGTGTAAGCGCTGGAACAGCCAAAAGATCTAGAGACAGTCTCAGGCAGCCCGGGTTAGCACACTACTGGCACTAAAGGCTCTGGCAGCAGCACCACCAGCAACAACACCGCCAACGGCTACAACAGCAACCCGCTGGTTGCGGCAGGGATCGCCCATGCATGCAGGAGGATCTCGAAAGCAGCCGAGTTTGAGAGCTGCAGTCCCTTTTCTTCTCAACGCTACCCTGTGGGCCTGCTGCTAAAAATCTAAGGGGGAGTCAATGTCTAGAACCCAGACTCAACCTAAATTCCTCTTCCAAGGCCCTGGGACCCACACACACACACACCCCTCATCGCCACCAAAATCCCACAACCTTATCCTCGCGCGCAGTGTGCGATAGTCGTAGTACTACTACCAGCAGCTACTAACGGCCTCCCTTTGTTGATGTGCCCATATGCATGCAGCCCTTAGTCCAGGCGTGGCTATGCTGTTTCGGCGCCTCCCCCCCCCCTTCCCGACTACTACGCCGCGTCGGTCGTATATCCGCGGTCACGTGATTCTTTTTTCTCACGTGAATCGTATTACCTACTTTTAACAACCGTCACGTGACCTTAAAAGGGGGGGGGTTGCCCTGCCGGCGGCTCTTCCAGAGTCTCCTGAGAGGGATCGGCGTATTGCCCTGCGGGCGGCCTTCTTTTCTAGAAAAGAAGCAAAAGCACTGGCACCGCAGAGCCCAGCACCCAGGGGTAGTCAATGCCTCGCAGAGCTACCATCGGAGGCACCACACCCTGCGGGGCCCACGTGTGCCCTGCGGGCGGCCTTCTTTTCTAGAAAAGAAGCAAAAGCACTGGCACCGCAGAGCCCAACACCCGGGGGTAGTCAATGCCTCGCAGAGCTACCGCTGGAGGCACCACACCCTGCGGGGCCCACGTGTGCCCTGCGGGCGGCCTTCTTTTCTAGAAAAGAAGCAAAA
>JAJLUR010000118.1:0-40862 GCA_030674225.1 Blastobotrys terrestris | reverse complement strand
TTTTTTTTTTTTTTTTTTTTTTTTTTTTTTTTTTTTTTTTTTTTTTTTTTTTTTTTTTTTTTTTTTTTTTTTTTTTTTTTTTTTTTTTTTTTTTTTTTTTTTTTTTTTTTTTTTTTTTTTTTTTTTGTCATTTTTTTTATTTTGCTTTTTGTTTTTTAGATGTTACTTGTCTGTTGTTCAAAATGGATGAGCGTTCAAACCATAGGTGGAAGAGGCATACTCGCTGCCATTTCTGTCATCGTCCAGAAGTTCCTTCACCTCCCACGCATTCTCCTTGTTGCTGACACTAAATTCGAGATCCTCCTTGGTGATCATATCCCAGTATTTGTACACCATCATCTGGGTAAATAGATTACACAGAGTTGCAAAGAAGGTGCCATCGACATAATGCTTGACGTGGATGCAGATAGTGTCGGAGAGAGCGTTATATAAGACCTGACCGGCAACAAAGAAGAAGAGACCAAGCGTGATGGCTAGAATTGGCCACACATCCTGCAGCACGAACGCAGAAAGCGCCAGTTGAGACCCTGCGTAGATTACCACAAAGATGGCATTCAGAATGTACATGACAATGAACAATGCGGTGGTATTGGTAGGGGACAACGATCCACCACCCCATCCTTGAAAGGTGAACAATGCAATAACAAAGGTGAGCGCAAACGCAGCCAACGACGATATACGCACCGACCAGACGGACGTCTTCGTGCCATCCTCATAGAGTTGGAACCCCAGAAAGCCGTTGACCATAAGACAGCAGCATAGGGCAGAGGCCAGTCCACCTTGTACGGCCACAAAATAAGGATAAGAAGAGGATTGTGGAGGTGTGACCCCAGCATCAATCACAAGCGAAATGATGGTCTGGGTAATGCATAAATAGAAAAAGTCCAGAATTTCCGCTCTGCCAATAGCAGTATATTTGCCCCGAATGTTGAAGATTACAATAAGCAGTACGATGATAGACGCAATGTGGATAAACGCTGTCCCTATCTGGAAGATCATGGTGTTTGCGAGGTCAACACTTCGAGCATAGCACTTGGGCATGATGCCTGTAGCCGACAGACCTGTTCCTAGAGAACCGTCGTAAGGTCCTACCAGCAGACACAAGGGGACTGGCGCCTTTTTGCATAGAAAATCGAAATCTCCAAATCCCATCTTGAAGATCTAACGGTCCTGTTCCGGTTTTATTATATCGTTAGATGTGTTAATAATCAGCGAGATTAATTACTTCTTTTTATAAAAAAAAAGGACCGAAAGTTGCTTCTCTAATGTGTTGGGAAGGTGAATATGTGGTGGTGGTACGTACTTAATAACAGAGGGGAGAGTCGAAAAAAAAATATTCCCGGTGGCAGACCACAATAGGAAAAAAAAAATAATTACACCGCACCATATTCAGTAACCCAACACCCCCTTAGCCAGCGCCTACGCTACCGCTGCTATTTTTGGCATCACAGCCGCAGCCGAGCCGCAGAACAGGGTCGATCATTTAAAACATCACGTGACGACCCCTGAGACAGTGATCACGTGGGTTTTCTGTCTTCTCTTTAATTTTACGTTGATATTCTGTCTACAGAGCGCTCGGAATCGACTGAGGTAACTTACTAACACGCATGGGTCTAAATCACACTGTGAACGGTGTCAAAAAAAAAGCCGCTGTACATGAGCCCGTGCTTAGCCGAATTCACCCCACACATTGCTCCCTTCTTCAATCTCAGACTTATTGCACAGAAGGATTCTTGAGGTTGAATGAACGTGTCCAGCGTTTAACATACCAACTGTTGTTTCAACTGGATGCTTTTTTATTTATCCCTGAATTCGTTTAATGGCTTTGTGAACAAGCTCGACTAACTCTTACAACTGTTTTTGTCAAAGAGCATTAGTTGGTTATAGGCTCTAAGATGAGGGAGGGCAGTGGACTAGTTTAATATTATCAAGAATGGCGGTTGGATGACTGCAGCATGAAGACTTGACTCAAAGATTAATTTTCCAGGTGAAAATAATGAGGAAGAAATGTTGGTGGAAGAGTCAGTATCCGCTCTATCATCATAGATCTATGCAGAATATAAAACTAATATCCTCACTCAACAACGTCGGAAGTACGTCACACACTTCTAGGGCCATCACTATCATTGTGAGCAATTCCCCCCTCTTCCCTTTGGTCGTCCATAACCACGCATTTAATATCCGCTTAGCCTATATTTCACTTCGAATTCCTCCCAACTTCTCCAACACTACTACTAAATGCTAAGAAATGTAAAAAGGGCCATCAGTTTCCCCGGCCAGGGAACTCAAAAACCAGGCATGTTGAGGGAATTTGAAAAAAGGTTCCCCAGAATAGTAAACCCGATTCTTGATCAAGTTGATGAGACCCTGAATGAAAAGTTTAGTTCAACTTTGACTGAATCAAGCACTAAATACAACATCACCGATACCGAGATTGCCCAACCATTGCTGCTGGTATACTCCTATACTATCCATGAAATCATAAAAAGCGCCTATCCAGATCTCAAATTTGACTACTCTTTGGGTCATTCATTAGGTGAGTATAGCGCATATGCCACTTCAGGGGTGTTATCCATTTCCGATGCTGTTTGGCTGGTACGGCAGCGAGGGCTGGCCATGAAAAAGGTAACAGAAGAATATGTGGAAAATAGTGGCAATGACATTGCAATGGTCGCATTATTTGTGAAAGCTGAAGAGGCCGAGGAAATTAGCGCAGCTATTAAGCAATTCATTGATAGATTTGGCGACGGTGGTTTAGCTTTGGCGATATTTAATTCTCCAAATCAAATGGTGTTATCCGGTTCCAGGCCTCTAATCGACGCCTGCAGAAAGTCGATCGGTAACAAGTTGAAAGCAAGAGACCTAAGCGTTTCAGGTCCATTTCATTCTCCTATAATGAGACCAGCTCAGCAAACAATGAAAGAAATTTTAAACCAGGGGAAAATCAAGTTCAATTGGCCCCCACAGAGCCAGATTGTGTCAAATATTACCACTGAACCAATTGGATCAGTTGATCAAGTCAAACAATCTATTATTGATACTTTAGTAGAACCGGTTCACTGGTGGCAGTCTTTTGACTATTTGGAAAAAATGGGTGTTGAGCAAGTCATATCTGTCGGGCTGGGAAAATACGCTAGAAATGCCACCGATTCAAAAACAATCAAGTTTATTTATTCAATGAGTCCTGACTTTGTAGACAAAATTGACTGAAGACAATATATACGTATGCTAATAGTACGAGTTAGATTAACCTTCAGACTGATCCATCTTGTTAGCTTGGTATTCAGCCTTCTTTCGCTTCTTAAACTCCTCGATTTGTTGCTTCAGCTCAGGGTTTGGAATGACGTCTTCAACTGTTAACGGAGCTCGATTGAATGGGTCCTTAGGATCACTCAACAAGTGTGATTTGATAGTACCCAAATCAATATTCACCTTGGATGATGGTAAAGTAACTGGTTCTTCCATTAATGTGAACATGAGCGGATCCAAAAACTCATCTGGGATATCGTCGCCCAATTCCAATTCACCCTCTTCATCCTCATTCTTCACTTGAATGGTGTCGGCCTTAAATTGGTCTAGTTTAGCCATGTCAGATGCAGACTTAAACCCTCCTCTGGTTTGAACAATCTTTTTGGCACTGTCAAATTGGCTTGGGTCATACGACCTACCATCCCGTGCAACAGCTTTGACGAATGATGGCTCCTTTCGCAAATTCAAATAAGAATCTAGCAGTAGCGAAAGCAATTCTCGTGGATTGAAGCCGTATTTTTCTGGATTCTTCACCTTCAACTCGCGGCATTTTGGTCCTACCAGCATTTTTAGGTTATAGTTCATCATAGCAGCCAACCGATCCACTATCTCAGGAGTCACAAACGCAGACGGAACAGCCGAAGTAAACAACTTGAGCAAAATGACAGATTGATTCGTCAATTGCATGTATGATTCAGCATGTCTTTCAGCGTCTGACAATTGTCTTCTCTTTTCTTGTGTTTCACTATCTTCTTCACCTTGGCCAATCATTGGAGGGAACTCTGGTATTTCCTTTTGCAGCTTGTGAATTTCTGTAAGTTTGGTCAAAGATTCGTCGAATAAATAGGTGGCATCGTTCAATAGCAAAGCAACGAACTGGACAAAAAAGTCGGAGTCGTCTTCACTCTCAGACTTGAGTCGTTGTCGGTACACGTTATTGTTCCATAGGCGTTTAATAATATGCGAGATGTAATATCTCGTGTTAAACTTGTCATAGAACTGTGAGCTAGCGCCCGTTTTTTCAATCTCGATATAAATACGCATCAGTGCATGGAACAAATAATCTAGACACACCGGCTCAGTGTCAAAAGTGTCCACAAACAATCCTCTTTGACCTTGAACATCCATTGATCCTAAAAACAGCATCTCGACGATGTGGGCCTTGAGATAGGGGTTTTTGATAAAGTTTGCGGTTCGCAAAAATGCAACCGAGAAAATTAACAGATATTTAAACGGGCAGTTGACAATAACGGTGGCATCAGTTTTCATCAGATAGTTGACAAAATTCACCGGTCCCTCCAGAAGATACTCTGGGTAATTCGCAAATGCAATAGGCGGCTCCTCGCTTTTAAAAGGCAGCTGCAAGATCTCGCCTGGTTTTAATGGATATACATGGTCGTCCTTGGCAGCCCTGATAAGGAATACGGTTTGGAATAAGCTGAAGGTCAACAGAGTTGATTGCAAATCGTGGTCCAACAAGACGCATTCGAGTGCCAGCCCTAATCGTTTCGTTTCTGTGAGGTCATTCTTTAGCATTTCCAGCATTCTGCTGAATTGTGTTTCTCTACCGGTGCCACTAAATCTACCCATTTCCGCCTCTGCCTGTGCCAGTCTTGCCTCGGTATCTTTCAACTTGCGCTTGGTCACTTTTTGGCTGTTCACCGTTCCTTGATATCCATATTGATGATATCCTCCTGCAAGGAAAAAGATGTGGGTTATAAAGTTGCTCTCCTCGGGCTTTTTATTGGAAAAGTATTTCTTGGAGTCTTCGAGGTCAGATTTGATTTTGGTTTCTTCAGCAATGTCGAAGGCTGCGTCTTCCTTCAAAAAATATTCCATATCAATTTTGTCGATCTTTGTTCCATAGAGATCAGTGAAGGGCTCGCTCAGCTTTGTAACAATGTAGGTGATGTTGATCATGAACCCGTCCGGAGACACCATTTCTGGGGTGACCTGGATGGCCATTCTCTTATGATTCATGTCTAGAACCTGACCAAAATATTTGAGCAAGTCTTTTCTGGAGGTTGCCGATCCTCTAACAATTTTGTTGCAGATTTCAAACAGTCTATTCTGCACAACACGATACTCGGACCGTATGTCTTCAAAAAGGCGCTGTGAATCTCTAGTGTGAAGGAATTCCGGGTCACTGAAATATGACTTTCGACTTCCATAGTCCAACGGGGAGAGGGCGAAGAAAGGGCCCAAAAGGGTGGTAATTGGCACAGTGATTGGTTGATCGACCTCGGGCTTAATGGCGAAGTTGTCCAGCCGGCTAAAAATGCTTGCGACGGCTTTTGAGCTCAACAGCGCCTCTAACGCAAACAGATAGGGCTTGTAATCACCGGAATAACCAATTCTGCTGCATTTTTGGCTGATGTAAGAGACAATGGGGTTTAGAAACTCAAACAGCATTTCGTCCTTGGCCGCTTTTTCCACGGATTCTAATAAAAACTCCCATGGGGGCGGAGACGAGTTGCCCTTTGCGATGATGCGTTCGGCAATCTTTGTGGCGTCGGCCGATTCGACCATACCGGTGGTCGTGACCAAGACGAGATATCTTGCGCAATAGCTCTGCAGTTCTAGATAAAGGCTCATTTTTTCCGCGCTTTCAGGATCCTTCTGTCTGACAAGTCGTTTGGCATCCCCAGCCCGAAGCCAGCAATTCCACAGATATTCAAATGGTGATGGTAAGCACGGGTATTCGGTCAACCGTGCCCACAGGATGCGGTCCAACAATTCGGGACTGAGCTTGGTGATCCCTTCGCCTTCCAGCTCCTCTTGCAACGACTTGAGCACAATGTAACGCTCCTTGGTCCCTGGGCTCAGACAGACCTTGAAGACGGCTGCGATGGAATTGTTCTGCCAATCCTCGAACGGAACAGCTGGTTTCGGTGATTGGGGTCTAGAACTTCTTGGAGACGATGGTGGCACGGGAGAACCTGTCCCATTCTTCGCCGAATGCTCTTCCTCATTGCCACTGCCACTACTAGCCACTCTCTGTTCTTTAGACTTCGGGGTCGAAGGAGCGCTGGGTGTTGACTCTGCGCTGCCGTTGCCATCGTTGTTGCTGTTCCCAGCATTGCCAGCGTTCAACGCCTGCAGACGCTCGATACGTCTCCGTCTAATCTACACACAATCCTGTTAGCGTTGAGTCCCACTTCCGCGACAAGTCCGTTCTACATACCTCATCAGCTTCTGACATGGTCTTCCAGTAGCTCTCTCTCTATATGTGACGGTTGAAGCTCCCTGGGTGTATGTATATAGATGTATGTTAGTTGAGGTCGGGTATCCGAACCCAAAAAACAAAAAAAAAAAAATTAGTCCTATCGCGATAATGGCTTCCCAACTCACACTGGTGACTCCGGAGCGGAGAAAGAAAGAACGCAATTGAGCTTCGAGAGATCTTGGGGAGGGGGATGAATTTGGTTTCATGAACTGATATCTCTGCTAGACGATTGCATCTGGTGGATTCTTCGTAATTTATTTATTTATTTATTTTTATTTTTTTTTTTTTTTTTTGCTTTAAGGAGAAAGGGCAATTGCAATAATAACCAGTCCCACACACACACCTCCCGGGAATATAGCTCTGTAAGACAATTGCCTCCAACGGCTTCTTTTTTTTTTTTTTTTTTTTTTTTTTTTTTTTTTTTTTTTTTTTTTTTTCTCCGAAAATGAAGCAGAAAAAGGTAGCAAGGTAGCTCAGCGCGATTGTATCAATGGTTTTTGGTTCATTTCTGAGTAAAAAAAAAATGCTGGGGAGGAAGGGGGGAGAGAGACCCTATGTGTGTGCTCGGCAGGTGGTCGGGCCGATGACGAAAATATAAAAAAGGGTTGGCCAGTTCGACAAAATCACCATATATAATACCACCAAACGGAATGAATAGCAGCCAAGTTGCGCTGGATGAGGTGCTGGAGGGAGCGCTTCACGACACCAAGAACCGGATGTTTGTTCTGCGTCTGGAGCAAACGGTGCTCCGGTTCATTCACACCGTCCAGCTTCAATCCATGGAGCTCGACCCGATGAACTCGTTCTATCGGCTGCTCGCGCACAAGGTCGCAGACTACTACAATATTGGTCATGTGTCCAACATGGAGGGTACTTCGGTGATGGTCTACAAGCTCTCGGAGATGCATCTGCCCGCGATGCGTCTGTGTGACATCAACGACCCGAACGACGACCACAGCAATGGCGAGGACCCTTCAGTCAATGCGGGTCCTGACAGCAAGAAGCAGAAGAAGAAGCCTCTGCTGCTCAAAAAGAAGCGCTCTGAGTCGGCGAATAACGGCTCAGATGCCACGACGGGTCCTATGGACGCGAACACTGCCACCTCCACTGCCACTTCGACTGAATCTGCCGACTCTAGCGGCACCAGCACCCCAACCTCTCGTCTCGCTCCGTTGCAGGCCAGGGAGGCGGCCTACCAGGAAGCCCGTGCGCGCATCTTCCAGAACTTCGACAATGCGAAAGCACAAGAAGAAGAAGAAAAAGAAAAAGAAAAAGCAAAGAGCGATAAAGCTCCGCAATCGCTCCAACAACCGCAGCACCAACAGCAGCAGCTCGATCCGAATCTTGATCCGGAATATACCCGCATGACGGTTGCTCCTAGCTACGCAGTGCCGCCTTACGGATACTACTACAACCAATATCCAAGATGAAGAGGGAAAAAGAAGAAGAAGAAGAAGAAAAAAAAAAAAAAAAAAAAAAAAAAAAAGAAAGAAAGAAAGAAAGGCAAAACAAACAAAAAAAAAAAGGGTGTGTGTATATCTATTTCACCGCTGTCTATTTAACAATATCAAAGCACCATGGCAAGGTCAAATGGGTCACATTGTCGTCGTCAGTGAAGGTGGAAGTGGCAGTGTAGTGGCCACGTGCAAGAAGCCCACTGGGAGCCTCGCCCTCACTGAAACTCTTGTCGTACAATGGCTTGTCCTTGGTGTTTGGTGGATACGATCCGCATGCCTCTTCAACCTTGTTGGCACGGATACCGCCTCTCTTTGAGATCTGAGTGTACTTGAGCCCGGTGACAATCTCGTGCTGGACTCTAAACTTGATAGTTAAATAATATTTGGACTTCTCCTTGATCTTGAACGGCACCGTCTTGAGCTTCTCCACCACACTCTTGTCCTCCAAATCAAACACCTGCGGCTCTTCCCCGAGGATGTTGAGAGTGAGCTCCGTCACAACAACCTTTCGCTTGTCGTTTGGATCACCAATCGTCTCCCCGCTGATTCCAAGTGATTCCTTCCACTTGCGCAGACTCTCATCGTTGGCATCCAGCGCCTCGTACTCGCTGATCGTCTTCTTCTCTCCGGCCTTGTATTCAGGCACTTGAGGGTGTTGCGCCTCGTCTTCGTGGTCAGACATTATAATGTAGGTGGGTGTGGTCACTGCCTCGGGAATCCATCACTATTTATATGCTCGCTCGGTCCGGCCATCGAGCTTGCATGCTGTTGACTCAGGGGCTTGGCCGCGCAATATGAAAATTCCTCTGGCGCACAAACCTAAATTCGAACGCTAATCCCGTCATTTCCCGGGCAACCGGCTCTGCCTTTAATTAGCTTCGATATCTGCGCACAACCAGCGTATACGTACTTTGTGGGGTTGTGTCTGTGTGTGTAGACGCTTTTGGGTTTTATAATTTAATACACTTTCTGGTAAGCTCCAGCTGCATGTTCCGGTGAAATACTCCCTAGTTCCCATAGTATAAAGCTAGCGCGAGACCTATCAGTGTTCTTGCAATTGGCGTGTCCGCAGGGCCACTAATGCCCCTAGCCTACGGGGGGTCGTTGTGTGTTCTGCGGACGGCCTTCTTTTCTGGAAAAGAAGCAAAAGCATTGGTTCCGTAGAGCTGTCCAAATTTCAACGTGCTTTTACTAACTGCACCCTATGGAGTAGCTTTATTTGAAGATGACGGTGTATCGTATTTGTTTTTCCTTCTATAAATATTTATGCACTTGATTTAGATAAATTGAACCAATAAAAAAAAAAATCTCTTTGGATTCTGCAATGTCCCCTTTTCCTACTAACGAAAGCCGGCAGAAGCTAAGCTGAGCTGAGCTGAGCGCTGTGCCCCCGTTCTGGTCCTTGTCTCCAAAGCTTTTTCCCGTTAATTCGCCATCGAATGTGGTTTGCCACTCCTGTATAACGTCATTCTTAACTCCTCTATCAGGCATCCTCTTAGTGTGTAATGTCTACTACGAAGCCTCTGGCTGAACTCTGTCAGGCGATTCTTCGGGATGTGTATGGGGAGCTAGCGGCGACCGTGGTGACAACGCTTTTCGACCGTGGCCGGTTGCTCCAGATATTCGGGCATCCCAGTGGGAACGGTGAAGCGAGCTATTGTTTTCCTTCTATAAATATTTATGTACTTGATTTAGATAAATTGAACCAATAATAAAAAAAAAATCTCTTTGGATTCTGCAATGTCCTCTTTTCCTAATAACGAAAGCCGGCAGAAGCTAACCTGAGCTGAGCTGAGCGCCGTACCCGTCTACTTCAGAAGCTCTCTGCCCGATAACGGTCGGAAGCAAAAGCACTGGATTGCCTCGCAGAGCTACCTTTTTTGCTTCTTTTCGGAGAAAAAAGAAGCCGCCGGAGGCTACATGGGGTCGGTGTATTGCTGTCCAAATTAGGAAATATTATTTAGACAGCCGCGGCGGCGCTTAACTCTACTCTCTGAATATAAAAAGGGGGGCAATCTCTCTTCCCTCCGGGCAATGGAGAGTTTCTCTCTTGTCTCAGGGGCCATTCCGCATACGCACAGCCATAGCCACCATCGACTGCGAATCCCTCCACTGCACAATGCAAAAAGGTCTCAAGAGTCTGCGGCGTCGTCCCCTTCCATTGTCCAACATGAGCTATAGTAAACGGTACTAACACGTTAGGTAGGAACATCTATCCCTGGGACTTAGAGTCCTTTTCTACAAGAAGAGCAAAGTAATTAGCACTGCAGGTGGGGGGAGAGGCGGGCAATGGCCCCACGCCTTTTGTGAAGAAAACAATGTTGGTTGGCTGGTGGTGTGTTGATATATTAGTCTACAACGCGCTACAATTGAGCCTTGGAGTTGAGCAGCTTTCCAGCTCTGTCGTGAGCAATGTCGCACATGGCATTGAACGCCTCGGCCTTCTCCAAATCAATGTCGTTGCGGTTAATGCGCTCCTTCATGTTGACCATAATCACGTCTCGAGTTCGGCCATTGACAAAGACCACGTATCTCAGACCAGGGAAGGTCTTCTCGTACAGGTCGTTCATCTCCTTCAACTTCGCAGCCTGCTCCTCAGACGCCGCCTGAAGGTTCTTCTGCTCCGCTTGAGAGTGGCCAGAAAGTTTTACGTCCTTTGGGGCACCCAATCGTGGGTGGGCGGCAATGATCTTGGAGATGCGTGGGTCGCTCTTGTCCTTGGAAAGAACGTCCAAAAGCTTAGTTCGCACCTGCTCGATAAGCTCACCGTAGGTGGAAAAAGTCTTATCGGCCACCAAAATCTCACTGACCACAATCTCCTGCAAGGTGGCACATGGCTCAAACAGATGGGTGAGAGCCTCCTCCTTGGTGACCCGGTCCTGCTGAGGAAGCTTCTCGATGGCGGGTAATTGGTATTCACTCATAATGTACTTGTTTTACAGCAGCTACTTACCACCAGCGGTCTGGTGCGTTTATATACATGGCTCGCTCGGCCATCTGCGAGGTGAAAACCCTCCCGACACAACCGTCACTGACGTCGGTGCACTTGTGCGGAGAGCTGAAAGATTTTACTTCGCTTTCAAATTGCGGCCTGCGGCGTTCGGCCGGTGAAAGAAATTCACTTTTCCTAACACAAACATTTTCGTGAAAAGAGACCCTCAAACAAAATGCCCTCCACCGGTACTATCGTGACCACGACAGTGGCGTTGTCTGCAAGTAAGTCGAGTTGTTTTGTTTGTTTTGTTTTTTGCTGAGATGACAAGTCGCTGACCAGAGATAAGTCGGATATTTGGTGTACTTCGACTACAAGCGCCGAAGCTCACCACAGTTCAGAAAGCAGCTCAAGAAGAGTGCCAAGAAGCACGCTAAGCAACAAGAGGCTGCCGCTGAGGCGGATAAGAACGAATTAAAGAGCAAGGTCCAGGATATTTTACAGGACTCGTTGAAGAACGACCCAATCCCAGAGTCGTTGCAGGAGCGTGAGAAGTTCTTCGTGGACGAGGTTGCCAAGGCCGACGAATTGTTGACTCAACCAGGCGATGCCAACGAAATCAAGGCTGCCCTCGCTTTCTACCGTGCTTTGAGAGTCTATCCTTCCCCAGTCGATCTCCTTAACATCTACGATAAGTCGCTCAAACCACCAGTGTTGGAGATCTTGAGAACCATGATTATCATTGAGCCTCCTCCAGCCATTGCCAACATTCTCAGCGAGGCTGCTAGCAGCGCCCAGACCGAAGCTGCTGCTAATGATATTGAGTAAATGACCAAAAATGTAACCATCCATCCCACCCCACTATTTGTGCATATCATGTAACTGTAGATATTTGTGATAGAACTATGTCACTTACGCCCACTAAAGTCTCCAAAAAGGTGGCTCTGTGAAGCAGATTTGAGCAATTTTGCGTGCTTCCCTCCGCTCAGTCCGATGGCTTCTTTTTTTTTTTTTTTTTTCTCCGGAAAAGATACGAAAAGAAGCAAAAAACGTAGCTCTGCGAGGCAATTCCAGTGCTTTTGCTTCTTTTCTAGAAAAGAAGGCGGCCCGCAGGGCAATACATACAGTAGTCCTTATGGTTCTTTTGTAATATCTGAACGCCGTCGAGAATTGTTCGGACCGAATCGTGAAAAGAATACTTATTTTTAGTTTTGAGTAAATCTACATTAATGTATAAATTCGTTATAAAAAGTAGTCAGGAGTTTTGCGTGAAACTGAAGGCTCGCCCGGTCGCGGACAAGGGTCGTACTGCAAGAAAGTGTGGTTGAGGTTCTCGTCCACCTCCATTATGGCAGCCTGATTGCCGCAGCGGTAGCAATAATTAGGAGCCGAGAAGATGGTGACGACCTGTTGCTCGTGGGACCACGAATAGCCCTCCATAACCAATTGGTGTGCCCGGGCTATTAAGGACAGGCCATTGTGATGGTTGAACTGCTCGGAAATGTCGTGGCCAAAAGTGAAACCAGCACCTCGTGGCGAAACTCCCCAGGAACCACGATCGTCAGGGTCGGACCACAGCAAATCGCACATAGGGCCGTCGTGGGGCACCTCCTGGAACCGGTTAAGCTCGCGAATGTCGTCAATGGACTCGATGTTCGGACTGAGCCCGCCGTGGAGACAGAAGATTTTGTTTTCGACTAATGCAGTGATAGGTAGGAAGTCAAAGAGGTCGGTGAACATCTTCCAGACGTTTGCGTTGCCGTATTTCCGCAGACACTCGTCGTAGAACCCGTAGACCTGGGTGATCTGACGCGACTCATGGTTGCCTCTGAGGATGGTCAATCGACTGGGATAGCGAATCTTCATTGCCACCAGATACGACACGGACTCGACGGAATAGTACCCTCGGTCGACGTAGTCGCCCATAAACAGGTAATTGGTGTCCGGACAGGGGCCCCCGATCTTGAACAGCTCCATGAGGTCGTGAAATTGGCCGTGAACGTCACCGCAGATGGTGACGGGGGAGTTGACAGGCTGCACATTGTGCTCAAATTGTAAGATGTCCTTTGCCATGTTGCACAGTTTTTCCACCTCGTCCTCCGTGAGCGTGTTGCAGCTCTCCAGCCGCTCGATCCATTGGTCGAGCTCGCCTCGGCTCTGCGAGCTCAGCTCTCCCGGGGACTGCTGTTGTAAGCCCTGGTGATATGTGTCAAATTCATGGCCTGAGGTACCGTAGTCGTCCTCTTCGTCGTGATGGGTGGTGGTGGTGTTCTCGCCACTTCCGTTTGGTGAAACTGCATCTTCCATCTTAACATCCGGGTCTATGTCCATTGCGTACACACCTGCTTTTTATTACACTTGTGGGTGGAGGAGGTCGTATAAATAAGGGGATTCTTTTGTATAGCACAAAAACACTTAAAAGGGCTGCGTAGTCTTTTTTTTTTTCTTTCCTTGTTTTGTGTCAAAGTGTCGTGTGTTTTTTTTTTTTGGGAGTTTGTGTGGGACTCGAATGTCTCGGACGCATCTGCTCTCCTCCCGACCGGTATTTTGGAGTGGGGCGGTTGGTAACCATGGTTAGGTAAGCAACTAGTGCGGTGGACTAGATATTCACAGAGAACCCAAAGCGCCGTGAGTCGTATAACGAAAGACATTCGATATGGCGTGGGCTCACTCTGGGACTGGTTTGTGGGTTGTTGTGCTGGCCTCTGCAGAGAGTATATACAGTACTTTATGGTCGTGTGAGGCGATAGTGCCTATCTCGTGTTTTACCTGAGTGAAGGGCGGCGCGCAGTGAAAAATCTGTGCGGCGGGTCTCGGACCCTAAGTACTAGTAGATGTTATGTGGGAGGGCCCGAGCATGATGGGGTTGCTTTATCAGAGAATGGAGAGACTTGTGTGTGTCTAGACTGGTCCCTTCTTGTGTTGAGGGATGTTTCCCTTGATTATGGCCCTTGGATGCTGCAGACGCCTGGATGAGGGTTCTAAAAATAGGATGCGTGATCATCACAGCTGCGAGTCTTCAGGGGTCGCGTAAGGCCCAATGCGAAGGTAAGTTCTTCGAGCCAATACCTGGTTCCCGGCGCCACCAGTGGTTATGTCTTTCCTCGAAAAAATGGCTGTCATATATAGGCCCCCAGCGGTTTCTTTTTTTGCAAGAAAAGTTAGTTCTGCCAGATCCGCTGATCTTTAGCTTCTTTTCCGGAAAGGAGGGCCGGCCTAGATGGATTCCGTAGGGTGTGTGTGCCCTCCTTCTGTATTTTTTTTTTTTTTCGAAATAAAGCAAACGAGGTAACTTTGTGGGGGCAATTGATAGTCTCCGGCGTTCAGGGGTTAGATTAGTGCCTCTGCTTCTTGTCCAGCAAAGAAAGTCGTCAAGCACCTGGACTAGGAAAATTTTTCAGTCCCGAGTGTACAAAAGGTGTGCATCCGACGTATATCACTGTAGCTACTGTGGCGTCCACGGGTACTGTTCACAGTGCATTGAATGGCGACACGGCTAGATAGTGTTTTGACGAAGGAGCACGCGTTTCTGAAGTTGCTTCCGTACAGCAGACTATGTTTCTATGAAATGTTTTTTGAATATTGACAGTATTTTAACGATCTGTTTTGGCTCACCGTCTCTGTGGGTTATGAAGACTGCCCTCGGGATAGTCTCATCTACTAGAAAAGAAGCAAAAGTGCCTCTATCTCCACCGGACATATCTGTTGACACAATATTCAAAATATTTTTGTATATGCATATGCATATGCAATGCGCCATCGGTCTCTGGAAATCCATGCAGTCTTGGAGCTATACATAACCGTACCGGGTTAACGTCGCTATCGTTTGTAGAATTCTTAAGTAGTGGTACGCATAGCGATATATGGACAGTAACTCTCGGTCGTTATCTCAATTGCGAAGGTATGAATCGTTCGTTACACACCCAAGTTCTGCAACAGGTGTCGTAATTGGATAAAGAAGCGTGCGACATTTATACTTGGGAAGGTTTCAATGGGATCAACCTAACGGAGCGGCAGATTGTTCGCATATGTACTTGTCTAGGAATATTACTCTTCTTCTATCATGTGCATACATTTAAACATCCTCAGCCTTTGCGTCATCAGCTAAAGAGAGATTATTGGCTATTCTCCGATAATATGGAGGCCCTATGAGACTGTACACACGCCCACCCTGCAATGTTCCAACTATCCTACTCTTCATAATTACTTCAAAAACTCCAAGCTTAACGCAATCCATCTCTACTCTCTAATCGATCCAAACTCAAAGTGTGTTTACTTTTCCAATATAAACTTTCCCAATCCACGCCCATACTACTTCCCTGCACACAATTCCTTTGCAACATAAAATGGCTAGTAAACAATCCCCAGTTGCTGAAAATGTTGTTCTTAGTTCAGGGAAAGACCGCAATAGCCCCTCGGATGGGGCTAGTGAGGGAAATAAAAAGGCCTATGTAGCACATCCCGTCAATGATGAAGCATTGGGTATCCATTCTGAGTCTACAGTCAAAAAAAAACCGTCTGCAACTCAAATTACTCCGACACTTGCTGATAGCGCCAGAATCCGTTCCAGCAATAATGGAGAGAATAGCAGTGAAGATATCCAAGCGTCCGTTACAGAAAACAGGGCAAGTTGGACAGCCTACGACTACGCAGTAGCAGTTTCAGACTTGACAAATCCAAAACTCGTCGGTGAAGACAGAGACGTAGCTTCACCTCTGATGGACTACGGTGATCCTCATCGTCCAGCCTATGCAATGTCTCCTCAACCTAGTATATTACGATAAAACCGCTTGGAAATGTTTTAGGCAACAATTACTAATTCTTTTTTTTTTTTTTTTTTTTTAAAAAAAAAAAATTCTGTTTCGTTTTTTTATTATTTAGTGACCGAGGAACAAGTGAATGCAGCTGCCAGAAATTCTCATCAAAGAAACTCTCATGGTCCTTTGTATCGTCGAACCTACAGCTTCTTCCGCCAGCCCCGTAATTCACAGTACAATGAGTACTCCAACAATGATCATCCTTACAACACGGCTCCAACAGGAGCTCCTGTTACAGACTGTAACACGCAACTGCGTGTAAACAACCCAGATCCTGAAAATTCTAACCAGTCTACTGAAACTACGCCAGATGTTCTACCGTCCTACAACCGGCCTACAGCATCTGAATCTTATCGCACAAATTTCAATTTCCATCAACAGCAGAGGCAGCATGAGCTGGACGAAAATACTAGTGCTTACGTCCGCTGGTGGAGTGACTGTTGGCTTTCTATCCTAAACGGCTGTATAGACGAAGCATCCTTACATCCTCACTAACCCTGCGTAAAGTGTAATGTTATTACTATTATTATTATAATATATATCAAGCTCAAAGCTCAACTACTCGGCTGCATCCGCAAATCTCTCGGTAATTTGTTGAATAATCTTATCAAAATTAGCTTCACCAGCTTCTTTACCTTCACTTGGTTCAAAGAATTTAGCGGATGAGACAGCGTGCTTAACATCACCAGTTGACTCAGCAAGCTTGTTCCAGGATCCACCTGCAGCAATGGCCTTTTGGGCCTCATCATAGTATGTGACAAAAGATTTCATCATACCGGCTGTCTTCCAAATTGGACAGAATGCATCGTACGTGGAGTAACCATTTTGTTGTAGGAAGTCTTCCTTGATCAAGTTTGCAACATCTAAAGTAATCTTATCAGCATCTGAAAGCGCACTCTTACCAACCAATTGTACCACCTGTTCCAACTCTTCAGCAGACGTGATAATTTCCTTCATCTTATCTCGAAGGTTAGGGAAATCTGGATAGTTGTCGCCATAGTATTTGTCAAGAACATTAGTGTACTTGGAATAAGAGACAGCAGTGTTAATAGATGGGAAATGTTTTCTTTGTGCCAACTTCTTGTCCAAACCCCAGAAAACTTGAGTGATACCAAGAGTAGATGTAGTAACTGGATCAGAGAAATCACCTCCCGGTGGTGATACAGCTGCAACAATAGAAACAGACCCCGTACGACCTGGGTTACCCAATGCAGTAGACTTACCCGCACGTTCGTAGAAAGACGCGAGTTTGGCACCAAGATAGGCCGGGAAACCTTGATCGGCAGGCATTTCACCAAGACGACCAGAAATTTCACGAAGAGCTTCAGCCCATCTAGAAGACGAATCCGCAATCATAGAAACGTCCTTTCCTTGGTCTCTGAAATACTCCGCAACAGTAATACCAGTGTAAATAGATGCCTCTCTAGCCGCGACCGGCATGTTGGACGTGTTGGCAACCAATGCAGTTCTCTTCATAATTGGCTCCTTTCTACCATCAATCTCAGTGTACAACTCTGGAAATTCCATAAGCACTTCAGCCATCTCGTTCCCACGTTCCCCGCAGTTGTGTACCAAGGCCAAGTTGGAGGTCATGAATTGATGGTCAGAGTCCTTGGCAAGAGTGATACCATAGTAGTTGTCGGTACCAACAGCGGTGAGGTCAAAGTAGAATGGTTGGGCAACCCGTTCAACGATTTCTGAGTCAGCAGCAACGTGATTGAATTCACACTTGTTGAGAACAGTTCTCAAAGCATCGCCGCTCAACACAACACTATCATTGTTGATAACGTTCGCACGAATACCTAGGGAGCGTGCCAGTTTGACAGAGCTGTCGCAAACAACTGGATTGTATGTCTTGAAGGATGCAGTGTATTGGTCGTTTTCACTGTGAACCTGACCGTTAGAATCAATCAAACCAGCAATAGCTCTCTCACGGACCTCAATATCGTCGTACGTGAAGAAATCACCGGAGTCCTTGATTTCATTAATAACGGAGTATAAGAGAGCAGCAAATGAAGTGGAAGTCTTCTCATCGGCAACGGACTTTTCAAAGTTAACATTGTCTGAGGCATCAACGATTTCAACAATAGCCTCTTCATCTCCTTCAACAGTGGCAACACTGTCTAGGGAAGCGTCGGAACCCTTTCTGTTGAGCGCTTGGCGTCTGTTGTCGATAGATCGACCGACAAGATAGCCCATCTTAGCAGCAAGAGCAGAAGAAATATTGTTCTTTTCCAAACGGGAGGCAAGTTCAGAAGTTTCCAAAAAGACAGGGTTGATTAACTGTTGGGTACAGTTCAAAACTGTAGAGCACAATAGATGCACGTCTCTAGCTTCGATGGTCCATTCAAGATCACCAGAGTTCAAAGTACTCATGAATTCGGTCGCATCAGTAGCAGTGGCGAAGGACTTTGTGAAACATTGGACAAGATCGATCTTACGCCCATCCTCAGTGACTGCCTTGGCCATGTCAAAGTACTTGATAACATTTCCGGAGATTCTGATATTTTGAGCAGTCTTAACGACCAACAAATGGGTACTGTTACAGACATATGAGACCTTGGCCTCGTCAGTTTCAGATGGGATTTCAGATCTTTGCTTGATGTGATACATTTGATCAACGCCTCTAGGCAAGTCAATGACTTCTCTGGGCTTGCCGTCCTTACCCAAAACCCTGTCACCAATTTGGACGTTTTCAATCTTTTTCTGCTTACCATCAGCCATGCTCACACCAGTTCCCTTGGCGAAACAACCAACGTAGACAATGATGTCAGAGTTAGAGAATTTGGAAAGGGATTGGGAAATGACAGTCTTGCCGCAACCAAACGCACCTGGAATACAGGTAGTACCCCCTTGAACACATGGGAAAAGAGAGTCCAAAACACGTTGACCAGTTAGCAAAGGATGATTAGCGGTCAACTTTTCGGTAACCGGTCTTGGAACACGAACAGGCCAAGTGTGGAACATTGAATATTCGGACTTTTTACCATCAAACTCCACTTCCAAAATAGTATCAGCCACACCGTAAGATCCAGCTTCAGCAATGCTGGTGATAGTACCTCTGGCCTTTGGGGGCAACAAAATGCTATGGTTAGAAACAAGAGAGTTTTCAAAAACGGAACCGAAGATATCACCACCAGTGATGTGATCACCAACCTTCAAGTTGCCAGGAGTGAAATCGTATTGCTTCTCTCTATCCAAGGCTGGCGCATCGATACCTCTTGGGATATAAATAGAATTGGATTTGGATTTGATGGCTTTAAGAGGACGTTGAATACCATCGTAAATAGTTTCCATTAAACCAGGACCCAATTCAACTGACAACGGCTTACCAGTTCTAACTACTGGGTCACCAACGGTCACACCAGCAGTTTCTTCGTAAACTTGGATTGTGGCCTTATCACCTTCAATTCGAATAACTTCTCCCACCAAGTTATCGTGCCCAACCTTAACTAATTCGTACATAGCACATCCAATCATGTTCTCGGCAATAACGACAGGACCAGAGACAGAGTAGATCGAACCATACTCTTCTTCTCGTACCCCGTCAAGATTCAAATTCTTGAGGTCCTTTCTTGCGTTTTCAACTGCACCAGCCTACAATTTTATTTGGTTAGAGATAATCACTTCAACGAACCATTGTTTTAAGGGGGGCACTTCGGGGAACGCAAACGTCACACACAAGGCGGTCTAGGACTACAGAGTATTCCTATATTGACGTTTATAGGATCAATTCAAGACAGGACCCATCGTCTGGTTCGTCCGTTCCCCTGTTGTGCCAGGCAACCTTCTTATCCTTACCATTGTGATCGTATATCAAAAAAGACTCAAGTTGCTGGGTTTGTGCTTCAATCGAAGTTGTGTAATAAGACCCGTGGGTGGTGGGTGTTTGGGAGATTTCGCATCCGAAACCCTAGCCCTTGTTGTCTCAGCCGCCTAGTATGCGGCGCTCTTGTTGTTTCAAACAACCACCTTAAAGCTAGGCGGCGTGCCAGGCGTGCGGCGTTATTTTCTAGAAAGGGACAAAAGCACAATTGGCCGCGGAGCCTGTTCTTGGCTTCGCTTTTTTTTTTTTTTTTAAAGCAGTCATAATAAATTAAAAGAGCGTTCTTTTTGTGATAACATCTATGCTTAGCTTGTTTCTCTAAATATTTTTTTACTTCACTTCATTTATTACGCATAACCACATATTCGTATGCATATGTGCATATGCACACTAAATATGCATAAATTACTGTACATGTAGAGACCTTATGGCGGTCAATGTGTAGTTCATAAATGAAGTGAAATAAAAAAACGGACAAACTCGGTTTATAGGGGATAACAAAAAAAGCATATGTGCATACGATTTTCCAAAAAAAAAAATTCCGTTAGTATGCATAGACCAGTAGACTCAATTTATGTACGAATAGTAAACCTATGCATAGTTGAATTTTACTGTCTTTTTGGTTAATATAACTTTCAGTCTTTGGTGAGTGATAAGATCATTCTGTGACCCTGTGACATTAGTATGTATATATTCACTTAGAAATTTCAATAAGGTCTTGTATAGGGTCAATTAATAAGAACAGTCATACCTCGCACCAGAAAGTAACAAGCGTGCACATCCGTCTGTGATGCGGCACGACTTTCTAGAAATAGCCTTTGCTATCTATGCGTATGTTCGCATCATTTGAGAAATTACCTATATGTGCATAATTACTACTACTATTGATACTATAGCAATGCGTCTGTATGCATACACGATCTCCAAGGCCTGTAGTGGTTTTAAAGCATGTAGGCATATTTTTTTTTTATTTTTTTTTTTTTTTATTATTTCACTTCATATTTTTTTTTTATTTCACTTCATTTATTAACTACATATTCGTACACGTTTCTACTAAATATATACCTATTTGCGCAAATAAATTACTGTGAAGACCTTATAGCGGTCAACGGGCTAGTCATATGTATGCATACGCATATAGTATATATGTGTATAGTATATATGTGTAATATAATTCAAGCTGAACGTGCAGTTTGCATACTTCCGTCTGCGGCAATTTAGGTCGTATTTGGGAAGATTCCATATGCCAGACCCCATATATGGCATGTCATCTATCCGAATCAAATTCGTATATGCACATATGCACATAGAAAACTACGCATATTTTTTCAATCTTCCAGCTTTCTTGCTTATCTTTCGGAGGCCCTTCAATTTTAGGGCATTGGAAGGGTATTTTAGAGACGGCAGCATTCAGTTGACTAGATGCCATCCTTTAAATTCAAAGGGAAAATTTCAAACCACATTCCATCTTGCAATTGGTGATACAATCATGAATTGGTAGTTTCATTTCTATGAAATCTTCACTCATTGACCAATGGAACACTTTAAAAGAACAGTTAAAACAAGCTTTTGGCCATTGAAGCATTTAGACACCTAGCTAGGACATTGAATTTTTCAGCTTGTACAAAAAATCCGCAATTACACATAATCATGTTTTTATACAGAGCATTACATAAATCAAGCCTTAATGGCATACTTTCTTTGTGGGAAAGCGATACGTTGCTTGCGGGCTCTAACAGTTTCAGCCTTAGCCTCGTTAGCAGTGAGTCTTCTTCTGATAGCTCTGGTCTTCTTAGCACGGAGATCCTTTGGAATATACTTCTTGCCCTTGTAGAGTTCTCTCAATTGGTCTCTTTGAGTGAGGTTGATGACAGTGAGGACACGAGCGATGGAGGTTTTGACTTCACCAATCTTGGTGGATCGAACGTTGTTGGAAGAAGCATTCTGAACACGGAGCTTGGCAAGATCTTGCTTGAGGGAAGCAAGTTGCTCTTCGAGTTGGGCCTTAGATTGTTTTCGGAGTTCGTAAGTCTTGACACCAGGCTAGAAGTCTGTTAGTAACTCTGGCAAATACATATATAGTCGATGGGTCTCTTAGGAACGTGTCGCAGTGGTTTATGTATATTATATAGATGGTCGTTCTCTTTCTCTGACTCTTTCTTGATGAAAAAACCCTTGTTACCTGATTAAATATGCTTCATTTGTACCATCCGACATGTCGTGGCTTATACACTTTCGTCACACACAGACGGACACGCTCTTTGATTCCCATATACTGTCAGCATTACACCTACCATTTCTATTAGTTGTTGTCGTCTTCGTCGATAAGGATTGAAAAAATCACTTTGGATATTAGGAATGAGTGGTGAGTTGGGACTTTGCCGCAGAATTTTTCAGGCTAGTGCATATATTTCTGACTGGGAGGTTACAATTTTTTAGATCCCAGTAGTAGTAATTTAATTACCGTTGCGTAACTATTGGTATAGAGACTTGGACTGTTGGTATTAGGGCTTAGCCCTAATTTTTTTTCGAAAAAGTATAGTTAGTACTCTTTCGTTAATTTTAAATATGGACACAGCTTTAAGTTCTAAAGTTTATTGATACGCCGTAACAGTGGTGGAATGGCGGGCGGATTATACCTATACATCATTTTGAGTAGATTGTGTAGTATCAACACTTAAAGTCTTCGAATTGTTGAAATTTTTGGTACGCCTAGCTGACAGTACAATGATCTGGCATATAGCTATGATGCTCTTACGTATGTGCATAACAAAAATTTAATGTCAGTTTATTTATGACTATAGTAGTGCTTCAGTGTGTATATACTACCTAACATTATGCATACGTGATACATCTCAGGTGTGCATTTGCTAATTAATACCGTAGAAACCTCCACTTGGCAATTTGGCTTGTGCTTGGACTTTTTGACTGCCGGCATACGTCATTTTTATTTAGGGTTATCGGCCCGATCGATTTAGAGTTTAGACCCTGTCGATCTGCGCATATTATATAATCGATGTAAAGACAGCATGCCTATAGCAGGTGTCCCAATAGTACGATTGACCCCTCCAGATCCGTTTTTGCCTATTGGCAGCTATGAGTATATACTAGCAGAGAAATATTATTAGAACTAGAAAATAAAAGAAATTAGTAGAATTTTTTTTTTTTTTACTTTGAGATCATTTAAGAATATGTAGTTGATATGCATAAATGAATGTAGTTAATATGCATAAATGAAAAGTTTCTACTTCATTTAAATAACTATATATTCGTACATGTTTCTACTTAATATATACCTATTTGCGCAAATAACTAACTGTGAAGGCCTTATAGCGGTCAACGGGCTAACTTGGTTTTGCAGGGCGATAGCAATTACATTGACCCTTTTCTATCCCAAATCGGTGAGATGTGATGAAAAATCCTAACACAACCGCTTTGGACGGCAATTGTACGCAATTATTTCATATTTTTCCGGTTTATAATCGATTCATTTTTTTACCAAATCACCAAATTTATAAACAGCTTCTCCAGATGTTTTAATTATTATTTCACTTCATTTATAAATCAGCTATGCACAATAACTCACAGTAAGAGTGCATGGTATGCATATTTTCATGACCCATAACTACTAGGTATTGCTACACATTACATATGCGTACGCATAATTAACAGCGGCGTTTCGCTTCATAGATGGTTCGTCTGGGGAAGCTTTACAAATTCTGTTATTTGGTAAAACAAGGAACCAGTTATAGACTGGAAAAATATTGAAATAATTACTTACAATTGCCGTTCAAAGCGGTTGTGTTAGGATTTTCCATCACACGTCTCCCCGATTTGGGATGGAAAAGGAACAATACAATTACCATCGCCTTGCAAAACCAAATTATCCCATTGACCGCTATAAGTCCTTCACAGAACTTTATTTGTGTAAATAGGTATTTGTTTAGTAGAAACAATGCACGAATATGCAGTTAATAAATTAAAATAAAATAAAAAGTTAATAGTATGCATACCAGTCATGCATATGTACATGCCAACTCCATGCCAATTAGTTAATGATTAAATAGGTAATTCACCGAGAGACGATTTGCTGATCTCAGTCGCCTTTTTCCCTACACTTAACTCACCGGTATATACCCTTCGACCCTCCGATACCGCATTATTATTTTTGTTTTGCACTTCTACGCGGGCCAGACCAACGCGTAATCAACTCGTTGCCACAGCAACCGTCCCCTGGGATGAGAAGTACGCCTGAGCCCGGCTGGGACGTTTAGAGAGATTATGTGTCCAAAAGAACATTACCCCCTCTACTCACACCGCACACACAAGAAGAATGGGATTATCTATTTCAAAGCTGTTCGAAGGTCTCCTCGGGAGACGAGAAATGCGTATTTTGATGGTTGGTTTGGATGCCGCCGGTAAGACTACTATTCTTTATAAGTTGAAGCTTGGTGAAATTGTGACAACCATTCCAACTATTGGATTCAACGTTGAAACGGTTGAATACAAGAACATCTCCTTCACCGTGTGGGATGTCGGTGGACAGGACAAGATCAGACCTCTATGGAGACACTACTTCCAGAACACACAAGGAATTATCTTTGTGGTTGATTCCAATGATCGTGATCGTATGGGTGAAGCTAGAGAAGAACTCCAACGAATGCTCAACGAAGATGAGCTCCGCGATGCTCTCCTCTTAGTCTTTGCCAACAAGCAGGATTTGCCAAATGCTATGAGCGCTGCTGAAATCACTGAAAAGTTGGGTCTTCACTCCATCAGACAGCGCGCCTGGTACATTCAAGCCACCTGTGCCACCTCTGGAGACGGTCTGTATGAAGGTCTCGAATGGTTGAACACTAACCTTAAGAGACGCACTTAATGTTTGAAACGACAGAGCTGGTGGTGCCATCATATTATATATATAATCCTTGTATTCATAATAAAAAGGTGACAAGTTAACTTCACGCGTTTAGGTCACTCAGATAACGTGACTAGAGGATTGTGGTAAAGGAGCGATTGCATAGTATTGGAATCAGGCATTGTCGATTATGCAATTGAGTATTTAACTTTGTGATTTTGTTCTAGTAGCTTGATTGATCTTTGATCTACTTTTTATGTTTGTTTGAAGTATGCATAGAATCAGTTTTCAGCTGCCAGGAAGATGCACACCGTAGATTAAAACACTGTCCACTTTGGCTACGCTATACATATCATGCGTTTGTGTAATAGCCATTGTGTTCAATTGACACGTATATGGATATAATAAGTTAACTTGCGGCTATATATATGCATAATTACAAGACTGCGCATTAGGGATTCAGAGACTTGAAAATACACGTTCTAGAAAATGCCATGTGCACATGCATATACGTGACATGGATTTACATACAATATGAACACAAGTATGCATAAACAACAACCCCGCCTGCTATATCCAGTATCTTCTCAGGTGAATTCCTGTAAGAAGACGTGAAAGCTCAATTGATCTATGCATAGCGGAGCAATTTTTTTTTTTTGGCAGAAGAAGACCCAGAGACCTCAAAACAATGCCGTAAAATAATACCCTGTGAGGGCCTTTCTTTCTGCCTCTCTGAAGACTACATGTGATCCAGGATTCCAAGTGGAGAATATATATCCGATCGAATGCCCCGCAGATAGATTGCGCCGCACGGTACGAGGCGCAGAGGGTTAGGGATGATAAGTGTGGGAGGAGAAGAAAAGGCCACAGAAACAATAAGGACATCAACACAGCCTTGGTAACGAGAGATTGTGTCTGTACAATAGAAGGAAAAGGAAACGAATAACAATGTCACGGTTCGAGGAATGGGAGATTAATAAGTACTGGGAAATATTTGCCGGGCTGGACCCCGTGAACGGCCTTTTGTCGGGTGATAAAGTAGCTACGGTATTGAAAAACTCACAATTACCAGACGACCAGCTAGAGCGGATCTGGGATCTATCAGATATTGACTCTGATGGAAACTTAGACTTTGAGGAGTTCTGTATTGCTATGAGGCTGATTTTCGACATGATTAATGGGACATACAGCCGAGTTCCTGAAGAATTGCCCGAATGGTTGATTCCGTCTAGCAAAGCCCATTTAGTGGCTGCCAACCAGGCTGTCTCCAGTGGCGGCCATGGTGGGAGCAGATACGAGGAGGATTCAGGAGACTCCGAGGATGAATTAGGACTTTCTACAGATTTCAATTGGTACATTTCGCCGGCCGATAGGGAATCATACTCAACTATCTATTCTGCCAATGCGGACTATAGAGGATTAGTATCTTTTGACATGTTGACGGAGCTGTACGAGTCGTTAGGGAACGTTCCCGAAACGGACGTACGATCTGCTTGGAATCTAGTCAACCCACGTTCTGATGAGAAGATTGAACGAGAGCAATGCGTGGTTTTCCTCCATATTTTGAACAAGCGGTCTCAAGGTTACCGTGTACCACGGTCAGTACCTGCATCTCTTCGTGCCACTTTTGAAAAGGCCAAACCAGGCTATGACTTCAAGTCGAAACCGTCGTATACTCCACCAAAGGGGTCAACAACATCAAAGAAGTCGGCATTTGCTGAAGGCTATCTGTCACGGTTGGGTCTCGGAGGTCGATCACAAACATTCGACAACCATAAAGGTACTGATTTTAGTTCGACGAAAGATACTGATTGGGAGGAAGTGAGGTTGAAGAGACAATTAACTGATTTAGAGAAACAGATTGAAAGAGCCCAGGAAGCGTCAGACCGTCGTAAGAAAGGTGTTGAGGATTACGGATCATCCAAATCAGCATTGATTCGAAGAGAACTGGAACAGCTGTTGGAGTATAAAGAGAAGCAATTGCAAAGGCTCCGATCTGGCGATTTGAGTACCAGTAATGGGGGAGATCCGGGTGCGGATCTTGCTTCCTCAAATGAGGAGATTGATATGATAACTCAACAAGTCAAGTCGCTCCAGGAACATCAACAGAACAAACAACGTGAGCTAGAGGAGCTTCAAGTCACCGTGCGTTCTCTTTCTACATAAATCACTCTTGCATAATTTATATATAATAAAAATGACAAAAATCAAAAAAATCAAGAAAAAGCGGACAATTTCAATTGCTTTCTTATTATTACATGCTTGTTTTTATTTGCTTTCACCTTCTTCCTCTTCAGGCTGAGGAGTTGGCAACTTGAAAGATTCGGGACGATCGTCTCTTCCGGATCCAACTGGCTCCCAGGCAGTAGAACCGGCGGAGAAATTTCTGAAGGCTTGACTAAGTTCTAATGGCTCGTAAACAACACGTCGCTTTTCTTCATCGTATCTGACCTCAGTGTAACCGGTCAGAGGGAAGTCCTTTCTTAGTGGATGCCCCTCAAACCCGTAGTCAGTGAGAATTCTACGAAGGTCTGGGTGGTTTTCGAAAAAGACACCAAACATATCGTAAGTTTCCCTTTCATACCAGTTGGCGCCTTGATATAAATGAGCAATAGATGGGACTGGAGAAGTTTCGCTGGCATATGTCTTAACCATGATTCTAGAATTGTGTCTATACGAAAGCAAGTTGTACACAACTTCGAATCGGTTAGTTCTGGATGGGAAATCAACCGCAGTCACGTCCATCACAGATTTGTATTGCGCAGCAGTGTGGTCCCGAAGGAAAGTGAAGACAGGAATCACAGCCTGTGGTGGAATATAGATGCACAATTCGTCCTTCCACACAGTAAACTTTTGAATGTACTTCGGTAAACAGGCCATGAGATATTGACCATATTTGTGAAGCTCTTCCACGTGACCTTTATATTTGTCGGCAACATTTTCAATAGGAGCGTACAACTCCTCTGGGACCTGCTTTCTGGGCCACTTTCCTGGGTTCTCTAAGCCTTCTGGTGTATCTTGAACTGGCGATGAGTTTTGCAATCGCTTAATAGAGCTGAAGGCTCTCACACTGAGTCGAGAGGTCCCTCGAACTACAACACTTCTTAATGATGTTCTGGCGAGCATTGTGTGTCGTTTATGTTTCTCTTTTGCTGTTACTTATGGAAAGTGAACAATCCCCAATGCAAATAGGCAGCTCAGCTTATGAAAAATAAAATCCGTCGTTGGTGATTGGGTCAGCATAACTGCCAACAACGTTATGTGCACTTGTGCCAGTTCCTCTTCCTCTCTGGCAAAATCGCTTCCTTCCGTCCCACACGACAACACTACACTAAATACAAAAAAAAAAAAAAAAACACATTAAATTATACACACATTTACTCACACAGCGGAGGAGAGAAGAAGAAGACAAATATAATGGTTATTAACAACGATGCGGGTGACTCGTTCATCTCTGACGATGAAGAAGAGTTGTGTCCGCTCTGTGTGGAGGAGATGGATCTCTCTGACAAAAACTTCAAGCCGTGTCCCTGTGGGTATCAGGTCTGCCAGTTCTGCTACAACAACATTCGACAGAATCCTCAGTTAAATGGGAAGTGTCCAGCATGCCGTCGTCCTTATAGTGACGACACGGTCGAATATCGCATGGTTACGGCAGAGGAATGGAAGCAAGATCATATGAGACAGACCCGGAAGGAAAAAGAGCGTAAACAGCGTGAGCGGGAAAAGAAAGAGACGGAGCACAGCTCAAAGAAGCATCATCTTTCTGGTATGAGAGTGATCCAGAAGAACCTGGTTTACGTGATTGGTCTGAATCCTAACATTCCTACTGATGAACTTCACCATACCTTGCGTGGCGACCAATTTTTCGGTCAGTATGGTAAGATTCACAAAATCGTCATAAACCGACGGAACAATGCCAATGGAAATCCTGGTCTGGGCGTCTATGTTACCTTTGCTCGGAAAGAAGATGCGGCGAGATGTATTGCTGCCGTTGATGGTTCGATGAACGATGGCAAATACTTGAGAGCTGCATATGGAACTACCAAATATTGTAGTTCTTATTTAAGGGGACAACCATGCCCTAACCCCAATTGCATGTTTCTTCATGAGCCTGGTGAGGAAGCCGATTCGTACACCAGACAAGATCTTTCCACTATTCAGCATGCTGCTAGGCAGGGTATTAAACCCAGCCAAAAGAAAAGTTCTAATAATAATGAACATGATGATGATACGGGAAATAGCAACACTGGGTCATCTGCGCTCCCTGCAACGGCTTCTTGGGCTCATAAACCTTCACCGCCTACTAACAACATACAGCGTTTGTCTACACCAAAGCCAGCTGCGGTTGAGTCGCAACTCGTCCCTGAGCCAGAGCCACCATCTCCAGATAAAACGATTAGCTTGATGAACCAAAACCTTGAGGCTCTTTCAAAGTCATCTTTCACTTATGCCTTCTCATCATCTTGGTTAACTCCGGAAGACTTGAATTCAAGGTTGCCGTCGTTTTTCACGTTTTCAAAAGAACAGGCAGCGTCCACAGAGTCTGGTGCTTCAAACCTCCAGAATCTTCTTTCGCTCCTAACTTCTCAGACTTGTGGTTTAGGGTCGAACAACAACACATCGTTACTTTCGTTACCGAGTGTTGAAGAATCTGCCACTACTAATGGCACGGCGGAGGTGCCATTACCACCAATCGCATCTGCTACTGGCCCACCATCCAAAACTGCTACACCGCCACCAGGGTTATTCAGTGGAAACCATCAATCCCAACCTCCGAATCCAGATCGGCAGGTGTTGTTGGCCCAATTGATGAATGGAGGAAGAGGTGAGTCTCATTAAAGCGGCGGCACAAGTGGAGAAAAAGCCACATAGGAGAGAAGAACAATAACACTGACATTTTTTTGTTAGCTGATAATTTATTTCGACAATCTGAAGACAATAATATTGCCGTCAACGACCAAAAAAAAGGTGCGTACTACTAATACTCATTATGTCTTTTTTTGGGTGTCTTTTTAATTACAAAAATGAGAATAGCGGTTGTATAGCACCAACAAATAAATCCAAATTTGTAAACAAAATTGACCCCTGAATTGAAGATGATAATGCTTTTATTTTTACTTACTAACTTTTTATCTAGAGAGCTCTAATCCTGTTGAAGCAATAGTATCAGAATATTTGAATGACTTGGTTTCCTCGAGCGATCAAAGGGAATGCGCAGTATTAGACGGCACGACTAGAATCAATTCTGACCCAGGACCATCGTTATTACATCCACCACCCCCACCACCGCCGCCCCTTGCGTTTATGCCTCCCCCACCAGGTATTTATGCTCCTGGTATCATGGGCCAACAGACTACTCCTCAGATGCCACTAGTTCCACCCCCTCCTCATATGCAACAGATAATATCGGGACCTCCACCTGGATTGGGTACACCAACTAAGGATGAGCAGGAATTGCTTTCATTGATTAAAGGTGGCAGAGGAGCTGAACCGACGCCTTCACCTGGTCTAAGTCCGCAAGTATCGACACTGCCATTTCCAGGAATCGTTGAGAAAACAGGCAACCAGGTCTCACCAGAACCTCAATTTGAACAACAGACGTTACCAGAGCCTCCACAAGAGCAAGATCCAGTTCCAAAACTAGCGGTTGAACAGGAATCCGAAGAAGATGTAGAGGGTGAAATGACTCCAAATCAAACACTATCATCTAAGTCTTCAATTGACAATTCCTTAGGAAGAGTCATGTCGAAGAAGGAAGGTGAACAAACCAAGAAACTGACCAAAAGGCAACAAAAGAAGCTTGAACAAGCCCTATTACGTGAGGCCAGTGAAGAAGCGCGCAAGAATAGTGTTCCAATGCTGCGTGGTAAAGCATCTCGCTCGAAGATTACTCAAGTGAATGAGGATATAGATGAAAATATCGTTGAGAAGGATTTACCGGTTCCAAAGAAACTTGTCAAAAACATCAAAGAAGAGAGTACTAAACCAAAAGTTGAAAGAGGAGTCACCGAAGAAGGTAGCAAGCAAACTGGAGCAGATACCCCTGAATTTGCATCGCAGGAGAAGGTTGAGATCAATGCTAAACAAAAAGCTACTGAATTGGAACGTCAGAAGCAAGCTAAAGCTGAAGCTGAACGAAAGTCCGCCGAATTAGAAGGCAAAAAGAAAGCCGAAGCTGCAGAAGTCGCCCAACTAGAACGCAAACAGAGAGCTGAAGCGGAAGCCAAGCAAAAAGAGGCAGCTGAATTAGAACGTAAAAAGAAAGCGGAAGCTGCTGAGTTGGAACGCAAGAAGAGGGCAGAAGCACAGGCCAAGAAAAAGGCGGCTGTTGACCTAGAACGCAAAAAGAAAGCAGAAGCTGTTGAGTTGGAACGCAAGAAGAAGGAAGAGGCTGAAGCTAAGCGGGAGAAAGCTGCTGAGTTGGAGCGGAAAAAGAAGGCGGAAGCAGAATCCAAGCGAAAGGAAGCAGTTGAACTGGAACGTAAAAAGAAAGCAGACGCAGAGGCAAAACAAGCGGCAGAAGCAGAACTGGAACGTGTTAAGAAACTGAATGCAGAAGCTAAACAAAGGGCTGAGTTGGAACGCAGAAAAAAGGCTGAAGTTGACGCTAAAGGGAAGGCTGAGAATGAACGCAAGAAGAGGATTGAAGCCGAGCTAAATTGGAAGGCCACTACGGAGCGTGAAAAGAAACAGCTTGAAACTCAAGCAAAGTCCCTGGAAGAAGAAAATGACCGACTGAAGAAAGAAAAAGCAATGCTTCAAAGGTTGATGAAGGAAGATGAAGATATAAAATCATCGTCTGATTTTGATGAAAGTGAGCCATCCACACCCACCGAAGAGGTTGACTTTACGTTAATCATGAGGGATTTGAATAAGGAACTTAATCTCAAGTCGATTCTGAAGCCAGATTTCAACAAACCAACTCAATTCAGTAAAAACATTTTTGAATGCGCCAAAGAAGCGCTTCCGGAAAGAAAGTCAGACTGTGTTTACCTTTCTGAACAATATCAAACTGGGACAAGACAAATCCCATCTTTTAAAGGTACTGCGGAAGAAATAAATCTTCAACTCCGTAGCGGAATTTCGTTAGATGACGCCGAGGGATTACTACAGGCTGCTTATGCTGAATCAGACCGTTTGAAGTCACAAGTTGAAACAAACTGGAAAACGATTGAGAAAATGAATACAAGTTCTAACTGGTGGGGATGAAAAAGGCCTAAAAAAATACCACTCGAAAGTATTTGGATGAATTGAATAAAATTATTAAAATACAGTCTATGTGAATTTATTTATTTATTTTTTGTTTTTATTTTTATTTTTTTTATTAACCTAATTTCTTGAAAACATGTTTACCGCGAGGCTTATCTTTAGTCTTTCCTTTACCAGATCCTATCACACCTACTTTACCATTGAGATCACTGGGTGATCTAAACATGGAGTCTTGACCCAATTTTTTTGATTTCCCTTTTTTGCCATTAGCAAATTGTTGCCATTTTTGTTGCCCAGACTCTAAAATCTGAGCTTTCGACGGTTGATGACGAACCTTCGAAGACTGCGAAGTATGATTTTTAGTTATCTTGTCATTGGAAGATGGGATAGATGATGATGTGAGAGATGCATTGATTGGCTTTGGTTTCGGGGTATGAGCAGAGGGCATTTGTCGGACGTTTTCAGCCGATACGGTTTCAGTTATGTTATGTTTAGGAAACTTAACAGTATATTTTGGATTGGAAAAATACCCCGTAACCGAAGCAACTTTTGCCTGATAATATTGCTTGTCTCCTGACAGCCACTGTGCCATAACCACATCTCCAGCTTTGAAAGCTGGTCTACTCACGCCGTCCGGTAGAAGAGGTGGCGGTGGGGTATTATTACTGCTTTGTGGTAAAGATGGCGGTTTCGAAATATCATTTTCGACAGACTCTGCTTTCCCATCACCAGGAACTATTTCATTCTCATTTTCATTTTGCCTAGAAGTTGTTTTAGTATGATCGTTGGATTCATCATTTATTGGTGTAGAATCATCGTTACTATTAGTGTCATTAGAATCTAACAACTTGATCAAGTCAGAGAGCTCCGCCTTGAGATCCAATAGAGTAGCATTCTCAGGATCGTCTAAAAGCCCTTCTTCAACCACAGCCAGTTGAGACTTGTATTCGTCAAGCTCTTCCGCGGACATTGTAATGGTTCCGATGCTGGCATGTATGTCGATAGCGATAAAAATTACAAATCTCGGAACCCCGATTGTGCGGTGGTCACGTGACTAATTTGTTTATCACTGTCAATTGAGTAATATCGCATAATATACCCATCTATGCATAACTTTAATATGTATGCATATAGCAGTGAACATCGACTATACGCATATGGATGGTTTATGTCCCATGAGAGCAGCTGTTTGATTGCAGACGGGGAAAGCAGATACGATAGTATATATGCGCATCATAACGTATAATGCATAATTATCATCAAAAAATGCAGTCTATGTCATAGAGGAAAACAGAAAGGAATTAGAACAACCCAATTGGACTTTTTATAACTTTGCAAATAATGGATATCTTATGTACAATTACATGCGGTCAGCCGTTCTTGGTTTAGCACGAATGATATTATCGACACGTAAGAGTAGTTCAGCAGCTTCCGAAGCGGAGGAGACAACGGCCCTCTTTAGCTTGTATGATTCGACAATTCCCAATTCTCTCATATCAGCAATCTTACCGTTTTCCAAGTCCAAGCCAGAAGTGGTCATACCGTTATAAATAGCAGCACGCAACTTTGCCACCAATTCAGAAGAATCGAAACCCGCATTGTCGGCCAAAATAGTTGGCAATTGACGCAATGCGACGGCAAAGGATTCGACAGCAAGCGCACGCTTGCCATCTTCATTCTGGGCAGCTCTTTCAACTGCCTTGGACATGAGCATTTCAGCGGAGCCACCACCAAGAGTGGTTCTGGTTTCTCTAGTAGTCTGGGATAAGACCGATAGGGCATCATGAAGAGACCTTTCGGCTTCGTTCAGAATCTGTTCAGTGGCACCACGGAGAACAATGGTACAAGCTTCGCCGGCAGCAACGCCCGAGAACTTGATCATACTGTCTTCACCAATGATGATTTCTTCAATACTGTCACAATGACCCAATTTGACCATTTCTGGGTGATCAAAGGTAGAAACAACCTCACCACCGGTAACAAGCGCCAATCTTTCGACACCAACAAAATCAGCATGTTCAATCGAATTGATGTTTGCCTCAGAGAAAAGCTGTTCTGGCCAGTTATAGATTAGCTGTCTGTTGACAAAACAGTTGATACCATGTTCCTTAATCTTTTCGACCTTGGATTTCATCTTGTCCTTTTCCGCCTTTTCTAATTCTGCTAACTTGGACGTGCTATCCACTTTGAACTTGGCACCAAAGATTTTAACCTTATCCGTATCCATAGAAGTATTTGCAATGAGAATTTTTGCATTGTTAATCTTCTTTGGTTGTTTCACACCAAACTTTTTATCCAAAATGAAGCCTTCATCTAAGAAGGAATCAGTGAGCTTGCCACCGGCTTTCTTAATAATTTGAATATGCTCTAAGTTGGTAGAACCCTTCAATCTTAGAATCGCATCAACAGCCAAGTTTGCGAAGTAATCTTTATCCTGATTCAAAACTTTAGAACTCAGAGTAGTCTTTGCAATTGAGACCAAGTCCTTTCTGAACGCCTTGTCGTCACTGGAACTATCAATCGCCGACGCTTCCAACGCATCTAACGCAGCCCTACTGGCAATCCTATACCCTTCAATAATAGTCTGAGGATGTATCTTCTTGTCAATCAACTTCTCAGCTTCTCTTAATAACTCAGCCGCTAGAACTGTGACTGAGGTTGTACCGTCTCCGACTTCATCGTCTTGAACTTGTGAAATATCAACTAAGACTTTGGCCGCGGGATTATTAAAAGGAATCGACTTGAGAATAGTAGCTCCGTCGTTTGTGACCATGGAATTGACAGATGATGATGACTGTAATAACTTATCCATACCCTTTGGACCAAGTGTTGATTTTACCAGGTCTCCAACCGCAATGGCACCAACGAATGCACTCAATCTGGCATTTTCACCTCTCTCCTCTATAACTTCATCTCCAAAAATAGGAACTGACTATAGATACCTCACTGTTAGCCGTAAAAAGCGTGTCTTTGCCTTCTTTTTACTCACCATTTTTCGTGTTTTTTGTGATCTCGACAATCTCGCCGGCGTGGAAAATTAATGAACTTCCCAGAAACTCCCGGGTAACTAACTGTTAGATACAAACCCTAACATCGGAGTTGGCTACGCGAACCCCTGAAAAAGCAGCAGAAACCCATCTAGAGCTAGCCTAGCTACTGGAGGATATATCGATACCGGTGTTAGTATGGTGATCAACTTCTCTTAGAGTTGGAGTGTATGTATAGATGGCATAGAATAGAATCCTAGAACAAAAAAAATAAAAATAAAAAAAAAAATAAACAAAATATCCAGGTTTCGCCTAGTGAACGTTTTCCACCTTTACACACACAAATGAAGATTTAAAAGAAAAACAATATCGTATTATGGTTATATGCGGGACCAGTATAGGCGTGTATGCACTGCACTATAGCACATCTAAACTTTAGAACTCTTGGGATCCGTTTGGTGAGATAGATTCAACATTCCAAATAGTTTCCGCATATTCGTCCACGGCCCTGTCAGAACTGAAGAAACCCATATTTGCGACAGCGGAAATCGATTTGGATACCCAAGAATCACGGTCCTTGAAGGCTTCGTCGACACGGTTATGCGCTTCAAGGTAGGTGTCGAAATCGTCACCAACCAAGTAGTAATCACCAGAATCTCTGATAGATCCAATTAAGTTTCGGAACATATCTGGATTACCAAAAGCACCTTGTTCAATCTTTTCAAACACTTTCAACAACTTTGAATTGACTTCGTGCTTGCCTGAATAAAGGTGGTTGTGTCTGATTTCATCAACGGATTCTGCAAGGTTTCCGAACAAGAACATATTTTCTTCCCCAATTTCTCTGGTGATTTCAATATTCGCACCGTCAACAGTACCAATTACCAAACCACCGTTGAGAACAAACTTCATGTTACTGGTACCAGAGGCCTCGGTACCAGCAGTGGAGATGTGTTCACTAATATCAGATGCAGGGATGATAATCTCGGCTTTAGAAACGTTATAATCTTCGATGAAAATGACTTGAAGAAGACCCTTGACATCTTCATCAGCATTAATCACCTTACCAACGTAGTTGATCAAACAAATGATGGATTTAGCCATATAATACCCTGGAGCACTCTTACCACCAAAAATGCTGACCCTTGGGACAACCTTTTTTCTTTGCTCCGGGCTCATTCCCTTGAGTTGGTAGTATCGATGAATAACACCAAGAATGTTAAGTTGTTGCCGTTTGTACTCATGAATACGTTTGACGTGGATATCAAAGAGTGCATTGGTATTCACTTCAACACCAGTTTGAGACTTGATGAGTTTGGCCAACCTTTCCTTATTATGCTTTTTGATTGAGTACCAACGCTTCTGAAATTCCGGATCATGAGCGTATTTTTCAATTCCCTTCAATTTGCCCAAGTTGGTAAGATATTCATCACCACCGGTCTTTTCAGCAATCAAATCGGCCAGCTGGGGATTGGCTTGAAGAAGCCATCTTCTTGGGGTCACACCATTGGTGACATTGATAAACTTGTCTGGGCCATAGATTCGTACAAATTCCTTGAAGATGGTAGTACGAATCAACTCAGAATGCAATTCGGCTACACCATTGACCTTGTGAGAACCGATGATAGCAAGGTACGCCATGCGAACTTGTTTTGGTTGTGATTCCTCAATGATGGATACATTTCGGAGGAGCTCTCTGTCACCGGGAAACTTCTTTTCCACCATCTGCAGGAATCTGAAGTTGACTTCGTAGATAATTTCCAAGTGGCGTGGGAGAAGATTCCCCAAAACATCAATAGGCCATTTTTCCAGAGCCTCCGGAAGAACTGTATGGTTCGTGTACCCAAAACTCCTGATAACAAGGTCCCAAGCAAAGTCCCAATCAAGACGCTCGCTATCTACAAAAATCCTTTGTAGTTCAACAATGGCCAAGGTCGGATGGGTGTCATTTAGTTGAATAGCAACCATGTCAGGGAATTCTTGCCAAGATTTGCGGGACTTTTTGAATCTCCTAACGATATCCGAGAGGGAAGCTGCGACCCAGAAGTACTGCTGCTTGAGACGTAATTCTTTACCCGAATAGAAATTATCATTTGGATAGAGTACTGCGGTGATATTTTCAGCTCGCTGTTGGTCTCGGAACGCGCTGTCGTAATCACCTTCGTTGAACCGGGTGAAATCAAACTCATTGTGGGGTTGTGAAGACCACATTCTGAGATTTCCGGTGGTTTCTGTATTATACCCAGGAATTGGCATGTCATATGCAACCGCACGAACCATTTCACCATTCTGCCATATTTTACGCTCGCCCTTGTCATCCTTTACCGTAGAAACCTCACCATAGAACATGATATCAATGCTGATTTCATAACGTGGGAGTTCCCAAGGATTCGAGTAAGTAAGCCAGTAGTCGGGTTGCTCGACCTGATGGCCATCAATAATTTTTTGCTTGAAAATACCATATTGGTATCGTAGACCGTACCCCCAACCGGGGTAATTACCAGTGGCAAGGGAGTCAACAAAACAAGCTGCCAGTCTTCCGAGACCGCCATTTCCCAACGCAGCGTCTGGTTCCTGCTCGATCAAATCCTCCAATCTAAAACCAAACTCTTCAACACCCTGCCCAGTCTGGGTCTTGACCTTGATGTTCAGCATAGCATTGTCCAATGCTCTACCAATCAAAAACTCAAGGGAAAAATAGTAGACACGTTTCGGCTGGACCAAGGTGTTGTTTTGGGCAGTTTTGTTCCATGAGACAATCAATCGATCCCTAATGGCCCGAGAGGCGGCCTGGTATGCTGCTAATTCGTCGCAATTGTACAATGATCTAGCCAAAGTCGTTTCCACATGACGGACAAATCCCTCCTGGAACCCTTCCTTGGACTCAAACTTGCCCACCTGGAACTTTTTCCAGGCTTGTCGAGACTTGAGAGGGATGACTGATTCAATCACTTTTATTTCTCTAGGACTCACCCCACTCAATGCTCTCTTATGACGCATTTTAGCGACGAATTCTTCGTCAAACGAACTTCCGCTTGGAGTTCGGATATGGTGTGGTGGAGTTGCCGGCTCCATAATGGTTCAAGTAAAGAAAAGAATAATTATAATAATAATAAAAAAAGAGGATACTAGAAGTTAATATCAATTTAAAAAAAATGGGCGCTTAAAAAAAGGTTGCGTGTTTTTAAGGCGAATCCTCCTTTTTTATATTCGGAATTCCCTGCCTAATTAAGCCGACACATTCCACCTTCCGAGTCCGCCGCGTAAGTTCCACCGTCCCCTTTGTCTGGTAAAGAAAATATGTGTCTTTGTTGCTGTTCACTATCACGTAACCAGAAAAGAGATAATGTGCGGCGTTGCAGCTTTCCCATCACTGCAAATTCAAATCGATTTGGTGAACATTTTAAATTTTTTTTTTTTTTTCAAAAAACAATTTCGAACCCTTGAAAGTGTAACAAAAGATAAGATTTTAGATGACTAGCTAATGGGTCAATTAGAGGACCGGATTGTACATCGCTCTTTCCTTACGCAACGGTAGGAATGGTGGATCCTGACCAGCCATCGAAACATGCATGCAAGTTTTATTGTCCTAAGTGCAGATCATGGGCTTACCTTTGAGGTATGGCATTGATTCATTCTGAAGCCCCTTCAGTTTGTAGCTTTTTGTCCTTTTATTCTTATATTTCTATTTATTTGTTTTTTTAATTGTGAGGCGTATTCTGGGATTCTTTTGCCTTATACTATTTGTGCGTTTCCTTTTTTATTTGGTACTACGCGTGTCCTGCAGCAATATGCAATATAAATAAAGTAAAAAAAAAAAAATTATGCTAAAACAAGCATATTCTCCTTTGTTACTACTGTTACTTGAAGATATGATACGCGTTCTCTGAAAATCTACTCAACGCTGATTTCAAAGTTCGAGACTCCTCCCGAAGTGGCTTCGGAAAAGTGGCTAAAGTGGCTTTTACTACTGTCTTGTGTTCACATATACGTCATCATACATCACGTGGATCCGGCACAGATCAGGAGCACGCGGCTGAGCAGACAAACTACATATATATTTAAATGTAATACGCACGTTACTGCTATGCATAGATTATTAGCCAACTAGAATTATCAATATCAATTAAAGATAAATATTGTTTGTGAAATTACCAATGACCGATGAATTACCTACTTACGACCAGGTGGTGAATGAAGCAAGACCACATTGGACTCCTTTGGATAGAAACATTGACGGTCGGAGACTTGACGAAGAACTTTCAGGGAAGATTCCAACTACAGGGCAAGTAATCAGTCATTTAAAACTACTGGAGGCCATCTCAAAGCTGCGAACTGAAATGGAATTAGACGGCCGCTTGAGTAGCGACAAAGGTCGTAGCGGATCATCATTGAGAGAGTTGAGATGGTCGATTTTTACCTCCTGCGCAGTTGATCGGTTCGAGAAATGGTGGGAACAAAAAATGATTGTTCATGGCCCAGAGAGATACTTGAAATCTCCAGGGGAATATGGAGAAGAGGCCCATAATAATAACATACAGCGTTTACTATTGGGCCCTTCAAAAGGTGAATTAACAATTGAAGAGATGCCTCCGTTAGACATATTGATGGTGTGGCATGCTTATTTGCTCAATCCGAAAGCTTATGGGGAGGACTGCCTGCGTTTTGGTATCGCACAATCTGTATGGAAACTGCGGTTTCCGTGGAAAAGCATAAACGAGATGATTGATTCCAACACTTTTGATTATGTTGCTCCAGAGGAAGCAAAGCGGAACTTTGAAAAGATTCTCCCATGGGAGGTTACGAGTGGTACAACTCTTAAGGAGCTGAGATGCTTCCGTTGCGACAGTAGGGTTGATGTCCCGTTTCCACAGTTCGCACAACGGGAGTTCAATACCGCTTGCCAATGTGGGACGCCGATTACGCATAGTTCTTTGCGGGTGGGAAAATTTCTACGGGAATGGAAGTTGTACAAAAAGTATGGTATTGCATTACCTGCTGCTTTGTCAAATAACCCCTGGGAAGAAGCCGAATCTTCGGCTGGATTCAAAGATTCTACAATTTACGAAGCCCTTGAAATGGAACAGGTTGATAACGGCATCAAACGCTTACTCAATGACATGTCTGTAGTTCCGACAGTAATGGAGTTGAGAGACCTGTTTTACCCCTTCATTATAAAGCTAAAACAAACTTCGACAACAAATAAACAGGGTATGTTCATTAGGAAGTTTATGCGTGCATACTGGGACAATTCCTCAATTTTTTCCCTCGACCTGCACGGAGCAGTGTCGAGACAGAGTGTCTTCATAAAAAAGATGCACGATAATAATTGGATCAACAGCCCTTCGCTCGCCAGTGCAGTTGATCATATGATCCACAAATATTATAACTTCCTTACCCTGATGCGCTTAAAGCCAAATCTTTTGGCGGTTCCAACTCTCGATGTTGATCTGGTATGGCACACCCACCAGCTAAGTGCAGCAATATATTTTTCATATTGTGCTGATAGCGTTGGAAGATTTATCAATCATGATGACAAGGTCAAGGAGACAACACTGTCTAACTCCTTTGCACAGACCTCGAGCTTGTATGAAAAGACCTTTTCGGAAATATATTCGGAATGCATGTGTTGGTATTGCCAGGCAGTCCGTGAAATCAATGTCAGTTGGCTCCCGTCATCAATAAAAAAGTCACACCAATTATTTTATGATAGGGCTATTACAGGGTCCTACGATACTAACCATGATGGAGAGAACCATATAAGCACACACAATGCGGTTCCCGAAGAGGAGGTTCGGGATAAATTTTATTCCAAGCTCCAAAACGAATACAGAAAGGCGTTTAAAAGAGTAAAGAAACGGGCAAAGAGGTGCGGAGTCCATAATATAAATGAGGACCATTGCAAAGCGTGTCCATGGTATGCGCCAACTTTTACCCCAACATTTTACCCAAGTAATCCCGTTTGCATGGCAACCACTACATTTGGCGGTCACGGAAACTGTGTTTCTGGGACATGTAATGCAATTGTGGCATCCGGAGGTATTTGTGGGAATACGTCTGAAAGCGGAGTATGTGGTACTTGCACAGGGATTTCTGATTGCGCTGGATTTTTTGGATCCTGCGCTACCAGTAGTGGAGGAGGGTTTGCCGGATATGATGTTGTAGGTGCTGCGACAGTTGTTGGAGCAGCCGGCTGTGGAGCAAGTGGACCTTAACTTCCTTGACCTTGATTTTTAACGAATTAAGTTGGTACGCAAAATTATAAGTCGGAAATAGTGTAAATGTAAAGTATATGCAG
>JAJLUR010000117.1:22062-41252 GCA_030674225.1 Blastobotrys terrestris | reverse complement strand
GGGTGAAATGCTGCAGGCTCTGCCAATAAACCAACAATAATGTTCATCGTGGAAAAGTCACTTCCAAAGGTCATGTTTCTTAACGGATTGGACTGGTGGAGCCCATAGAATATCCGTAATCCAACGTTCGTCTGAGTCTCAAGTCCAATGACATCACGCCAGTCTCCACATGCATAACAGAAACAGGTGTGCTCCAAGAATTCTTCGCAATGCAATGTTTTGGATTTTCTGGACTATGTCGATTTGCTTTTCGTGGAGTGTGGGAACCAAACCTCTGTCCCGTACTCAATGATAAGTTGAATGCACCCGATGTACAGTTGCCGAAATCCCTGCACTGAGAGTCCTTCAAAACATCCACCTAGCCTCCAGATTTGATGCAAAGCTCGAATCGCTTTTCGCTTCAGTTCCTTCACATGTTCATTGAATTTCAATCTCGTATCCAAAATTATCCCTAGTAGTTTGACCTGGTCCATTGCTGGCTTCGGATCACCACCAGGAGCCATTAGAGGATCCAACGTATTTGTGTCTACTCTTCTGCCTTTTTCAAAATGGATGAAGTGTAGCAGAACCTTTTTTTTTTTTTTTTTTTTTTTTTATTCAATTGATTTATTCCATGAAATACCAAACTATAGAACACAAGTAATTTGACATCTTCAACTTCATCATAGACACCAATTGATAGCAAAAGGAGAATTCTGGAAACCAGAGAAAAACTCCTTTTTATAATTAAAAACCAAAAGCAGAACCGCAGACTAACCCGCGAGAGGTGAGGGAGAGGACCCCCACAAGAGAGAGAGGACTCTCATAATTCAGGGATCATCCAGGTGATACTGCAGAGGAGATTGCGAATGAAATAGAAGGAAATCGCAATGGTAATTGAGGAGACAATGATTAACGTAGGCAATCATAACCGGGAGTTCTTGTGGGAGGTCATTGAATAGGAGAGAGTAGAGTTTCATTCATTTCGAAATGAAACAATTAAAATTGGGTCACGTGACTGCCATATTAGGCAGTGATCATCTCACTTGATGACTTCGTGGCCAAGCTGGTTAAGGCGTGCGACTGTTAATCGCAAGATCGAGAGTTCAATCCTCTCCGAGGTCGATGCCATGTTGAAGATATGTGCATGCTTATATATGCATATTCATATGCATGATCATGATAGTTCCAGCGAGCTATATATCGATACACTATACTAGTACGCGATATACTGGAGCATTTAATTTATACCTTCGGTGACATGTAGGTCGGATCCGGATCCCGGAGGATATATATATGGGATCGGACTGTATACATATATATATGCACATCTATATATGCATGATCATGATATATATGCACATATATGCATGTATGGTTGAAGTCGAATCGCGATCGATATATCCATACGCATATATATATATATATCATGATCGATATCGATATCGATATCACTAGTACTATAGCTATATAGCCACTAGTACTGCACGCGCTGTTGGAACCTTTTTCCCAATTAATATTTATAATTAATATAATTATAAATTTTTTGGTACGCGGTGCACGTGCACGTGGGAAATTAATCGATATATCGATATCGAAATATTATAATTAATATTAATTTTGAAAAAATCCGGATCCACGTGCACTTTTTTTCCGCGCTTTAATTATAATTTTTAATTTTGTTAGGAGAATGCACAGCCGTTCACAAATCACCGGTATAGCTATAAATCGCGTATATATATACGTATACCCGGCCCGCAACTTGCATATATATTGCAATTGCAATTGCAATTAATATTATATCTCTCCGATTAGCCAAGATACGATGGAATTCGAATGAAATGGTTTATGCATACGCGTTTATTCCCAATGAAGACTCTAGATCTATTCAGTCTAGTCGTTCGAATTCTTGGGCCGCTCAATCCCTTTTCATCCGACTGAGGACGTCGACTTCATCGACATGCCGCTGAAGAGCCGTTCAGATGAGCAAGAAATATCGGTTGACATGTTTCGGGGCACATGGTACAAAGAATTCAGCTTCGTGTTAGGGCCGGGGTTATGGCCAGAGCTGAGAGGACTTTATGAGGAAAGTTACTGGAGACCACTATGGATCACGATGAAGAAACTCAGACGCATTGACAATGATGTCATAGACGTACTTCATACGTTCTTTACCAGGAATCTGCCTGTTTATGGAAGATACACCAGTTTTGTGAACTATGGGAACATCATTTACAAATCTACCAAATGTTCCCTGTGTAAAAGGGAAGTCGATACATTGGAGCATTTATATCTTGAGTGCCATGTCAGTCGGAGGATATGGGACTATTTTATGCCGTCAAATGAGGCTCCTAGGAGTCTCATTGCCATTTTGTCCCTGGCACAGATAGAAGGTGGGCAGAATCTGTTCCTATTACAAGCTGGAAGAACAATTGACACAATCTACAAAGTTTCATGGGCGTTTCGCCACTTTGTAGATGGTTCGCCTTTAGATCATCTAGGGAAGCTTTACATATTTTGTGATTTGGTAAAACGAGGGATCCATTATAGACCGGAAAAAATCTTGAAATAATTGCGTATAATCGGTACTCAGAGCGGCTGTGTTAGGATTTTTCGTCAAGTCTCACCTATTTGGGATTGAAAAAGATCAAGACAATTGTTATCCCTATAAAACCGAGCTAGCCCGTTGACCGCTATAAGGTCTTCACAGTAATTTATTTGCGCAAATAGGTATATATTTAGTAGAAACGTGTACGAATATGTAGTTAATAAATGAAGTGAAATAAAAAAAAAAAAAAAAAAAGTATACTATAGCTATATATATTTCACAGTTCACTTGACGTCGATCGATATCGACGTTAACGTACGTTATAATTATCATCATATTAACTTCATGATCATTTAGATATATATTAATTAACTACACATATGCATATATTCATACAGTACTGTTGGAACATTGTGAAAAAATGCCATTTATATATGCATAACAACGCCCTCACCACTTCCAGACCGCCCACGATTGTTAAACGTGGCTCAACTGAATCCCAAACGGCTTGTCCCACGTTAAGACCAACTGAATTCAAGTAAGTTGACTGCCGTTTCTCAAGTTTAACCCCACAATAGGCTGGATTCAGGCACACTAATGTGAGACACCGGTCCCCAAAGACTCACTTAATCACAGCCAAGTAGTCAAAACTCCGGCAATTTGGCAGAACTTACTACCGACACACACTCCCTAATCTTGATAAGGTGACAGACGATCATCACCCTGGCAGATGATCATAACACAAGGCAAGAGAAACCGAAAAAGCCGTTCTCTCCGGCCACCGCACGTTTCCCCAGACTAATCGCCTCATCTATACACCCCACCTTCCTTTGTGTCGTATGCTTGTTGCTGATGTAACCCCAATTACAAGCGGGGAACCGTTTACGATCGACACACTTTTTTTTCTCTTCGGAGCGCACTCCGAGAACTCGAGATGAGCTCACAAATAGAGCCACCATCTGCATCCGAATTCATCCCATGACACCTGCGCATGCCCTCCCGACGGCTTTCCTCTTTTCTCCGGCAAGAAACACCGCACAAAAGAAATGCTAGTCCGAGGCCCTGGGTCTCCGGAATCCTACTAGGGGGCGTGACTATAATCCCGACAGATTCCGATGATCCCCCGGAAGAACCTATTTTTTGACTCTCTAAAACAGCTACCACAAGCCGGGATCAAAATAAAGAAAAATAAAGACGAAACAGTACCATAGTTAAGCATCTTACTTCCAAGTAATAAAGGCCGTTGGAATCGAGATAAAAATACATCTACCCCGCCCACTGCTTCCCCACCTATTCCTTTCTCCCCGGCGCTTTCTATTAATCCGCAAAGCTTCTTTTTTTTTTTTTTTTTTTTTTAGTGTCTTAGACCTGGGGAAACCACGTCACGTTTGCGCGGCACCATAGTCACAACTATGACCCGGAATAACCTCTCAGCACGCACCCCCGCAGTTGAAAAAGAAAATCCACTACCCCTCACCTTTTTAAGGTTTAATTTAATTTCCCCCGGTTCCAATAAGCCTTTCCAACATTCAAAATCATCCTCCATCCTTTTCATCCTTTACGCTCTTTGGCTGGGCTGACTGTATGTACCCCCTACGACGTGGATGATCGCCGGCTATTCCGCCATAAATAGCCTCGTCGGCGTTCCCCAGCCGACACACCGCAAATCCTCTTCGGGAAGGTGGCGTGGTGGGGTCAACTCCACATCCGGACGCAAATATCTCAGCCATCCGCTTACCCGGCTTTTTTCGATGATCTCCAAAACATGTAGGACCGATCTTATTCGGTTCTGGTAGGTAGCGTGGGTCATGGTAAAATTGGTCCTCCAAAATAAAACAAAAAAAGTGCGTTCAAAAATCGTCAGATTCACATTAGCAAAGTCTCCAGAGCAAAAGTCAAGTTTTCACGGGCATCATACAAAGTGTAACATTAAAACAAAAAATTACCCCATTAGGAAAATGTTCCACTAATCATGCGCGTCCCTACCCCCATTATACCGTTAAAGTGAGATAAAACACCGCCAAAAAAGAAACTTGTAAAAAAAAAAAAAAAAAAAAGAAAACAAAATATACTCCGCTCCCTCTTTGTTAGGTATAAAAACATGTCGCTCCCTGAGTATCCTTGTTCCCCTTCTTCCTCAGTCTTGTTATAGATTAGTGAAAGGTTTAAAAAAGCTTGTCACCAGTAATAAAAATGGCCTTCAAAGTCTATAATCCCTATGTGACCGCGTTCATCGCTACCATCGGTGGTATGATGTTCGGGTTCGACATTTCGTCCGTGTCTTCGTTCGTTGGCGAAAAGGGCTACCTCGATTACTTCGGCACCAAGGACAAAGATGGCAACGGCCAAATCCCTTCTGTAACCCAAGGTGGTATCACTGGGTCCATGGCCGGTGGTTCATTCCTCGGGTCCCTTTGTTCAGGATATCTCTCTGACAGATTCGGTCGACGTCCAGTCATCCAAACCTCCTCCGTCATTTGGATCGTCGGTGCTGCCATCCAATGCTCCGCTATCAACCAAGCCCAACTCATCTGCGGACGGTTCATCTCCGGCTGGGGTATCGGTTTCGCCTCGTCCCAGGTCCCCGTCTACATTGCAGAACTCTCACCAAAGGACATCCGTGGTCGTCTCGTCGGTATCTTCCAATGGGCCGTCACCTGGGGTATCATGATCATGTTCTATATCTCCTTCGGCTGCACCCACATGTCCTACCCTGCCGCTTTCAGAACCGCCTGGGGCCTCCAGATGGTTCCCGGTCTTTTCCTCTTCCTCGGAACCCTCGTCCTCCCGGAATCCCCTCGTTGGCTCGCCAAAAAGGACAGATGGGAAGAAGCAATCGATATCATCTCTAAGGTCCAGAGCAACGGTGATGTCAACCACCCTCAAGTCCTGGTCGAGGTCGAGGAAATCAAGGAAGTCATCCGTATCGAGCGTGAGTCTAAGGACGTCACAATCTTCTCCCTCTTCAAAAAGGACTCCATCAATAGGACCATGGTCGGTGTCTGGGGTCAAATCTGGCAGCAAATGTGCGGTATGAACGTCATGATGTACTACATCGTGTACATCTTCTCCATGGCTGGTTACGAAGGCAACGCTACCCTCGTCTCCTCCTCCATCCAGTACGTCATCAACGTCGTCATGACAATCCCTGCCCTCCTCTTCATCGACAAGTGGGGTCGTAGACCTCTCTTCATCTCCGGTGGCGCCCTCATGACCCTCTGGCTTGTAATCATGGCTATCCTCCTCGGCGTCTTCTCAAACCCGGTCCCATCCGTCAACGGCAACACCCAAATCAGAATTCTCATCCCAAAGTCCCAAAAGTCGGCATCAAAGGCCGTCATCGCCTGTTCTTATCTCTTCGTCGCAACGTAAGTCTCCACAACCACCTTTTTGTTCTCTCTTAATCCTTTATCTTTTTTTGCTAACCAAACAAACAGTTTTGCGCCCACCTGGGGACCTGGCATGTGGATTTATAATTCGGAAATCTTCCCGTTAAGGCAGCGAGCCGTGGCTAATGGTGTCACAGCTTCCGCTAACTGGATCTTCAACTTTGCGTTGGCGTTGTTTGTTCCGCCAGCCTTCACCAACATCACCTGGAAGACGTATGTAATGTTCGCCGTGTTCTGTTTCACCATGACCGTGCACGTGTTCCTGCTGTTCCCAGAGACCAAGGGTAAGACCTTGGAGGAGATTGAACAAATCTGGGAGGAAAAGATCCCAGCTTGGAGGACGGGCAGTTTCCGGGCAAGAGCTCCATCCGTCAATGACATTAGAGCCACCGGTGGTATGGCTATTCCTACCCACGAAGATAAGGGTGAAAAGAAGCACCAAGAAGAAACCGCTTAATTGTAGTAATAATAAACCACTTGTTTTGTAATTTCTCTTTTCCATTTCTGAGGACTGTGGGGTTGTATATATAGTCGTAGACGAAACGAGGGGGACCAGGGCCACATGCCGGGCGGGGTTGTCTTGGTGAGACTTATATTGGGGGGAGAGAGAGAGACCCAAACACCGATGATGAGGGATCGTCGGTGCTGAACGGCTACCGTTGCACGGCTGACCGACGTCGATTCACTTTAATTTAAATTCAGTTAGATCTTACACAGTGAGTTAGCTGGTATTATTCTGGGAGATGCAACAGCGTGGGAAACCAGAGACGAGTACATTATTTTTATACTATGTGAGCTATAGTGTCTCTGGGGAAGCGGGGAACTCCGTAGATCCTTTCCAAGACATGGGCGCCAAGAGGAATTGGATAAGGGTAACAAGGCTCCAACTGGGGGAGGGTGACCATGTTGCAGTTGCACCGGTGCTTGCACAGAAGCGCTTATGATGAACGGGCCAACCCTTAAACAACCCAATTTCCACTTGATATTATTGCTCGTGCGAGAAATGGAAATTGCTCCATCAGTCCTGCACTGACTCTGGCTTAGAGATTATTTTATGGTAGGCAGCTCAGCCGCGGCAACGTTAGAAGCCGGTCGTTGTAAACGCAGCGTAGAACACAAAGGATCTGACTGGTGCTCGTTGATGATGACTGATAGTGTCTGGGCAGTGGCTATTATGCGAAGACGTATAGCCGATATGACCTACGAATGAAACCGAGGGGGACTTATGCACCAGTTTCAAAAAAAAAAAAAAAAAAGGGAGCTTAGTGACCTAGTTGCATTGAGAAGTCTGGAAATACGACACTACTCAACACAACCAATAGAAAAAGGACTTTCTGAGGGCATTTGCAGAATGACCACAAAATTGTGTAACAACATTTATTCCCAGGACGTAAGTTGGTGGACAGATTATGCACGACTAGCATGCGCTTTAAGAAATCCTCCCGATTAAAGGATTTGTCGCAAGTTTCTGTCTGACGTATGACTTGTCAGTATCTGCATGCTGGCGTTTGACATGTATTCGCTGCTCTGAGCGTTTGGTAAAACTAATTATGCTCCACGGACAGTTGTTGTAGGTGCAATGGTATCCTCGGTCCATTTTAAATTTGTCCATGTGCTCTGCGAGTTTGAGCAAATTTCTGAGTTTTCGTTTGCAGTGGTTACACGAGTAGACACCCTTTACGGATTTGGACACTGCATTCTTAATTTCTCTGTTAGCCGTCAATGTGACCACCACTCGTCCGTGAGATGATGACGCGGAGGTAATGACGACTCGTCAGAGGTAATTGAATAATGAGTGCTTTCATTATAGTCGGGGGGGGGGGGGCGTGACCAACGGCTTGTTTTCTGAATAGATATTGACTACTGTGGTGTTGTTATCTTTGGGTTCGGGACTGCACAAACAAGTTGCGGCGATTAAAGACCTATTCTCCATTTCTCGTCTCAAGTTGGTAGGTCTAGCAGAATCAAAATACAATGAAACACAGGTGGGAGTGAGAATCTGATTGGAATGGCTATTACCGTCAACTGCAATAGATGGGATACGCATTACCGGTGTCGTATGTTCCTTCAGCTTGACTCGTTTTAACTGCTCAAACTAACCATTTCCATGATACACTATTTTTGATCACTCCGAGCGTTGGGTGTGTCATTCGGAAAAGTTAGAATTGCAACGACGGCGCTATTTATCTACTCACTTATCTGTGCATAAAAAACGTGTAAAACGCCTTTCCTCCCCCTTATGCACATATCGTCTCATGAAACTGCATAGCTATCCATAGGTTGATCCCCCGTTCTTCCCGATTATATCGATGTAGTGTTCCTGGACGTAGATACAAGCATTCTCTAGGATTCGTCAGGATCCCAATATACATACACATCGTTATAGTTACAAGGATTTGATAATCAATGTAGTCCGAACAGTAAAGCCCCGAGTGGCGCCTGTGTGAAGGCTGGATCTGGATCATAATTCCCAGCTATGTCGACGACCGCTTACTCAGGGTTAGTTTTGAGGATTTTGTGATGAGATACCTGTTGGATGTATTGTGTCTCCAGTATTTGCTATAGTGGCTTTCTGCAATCTTCCCTAAGGCTAGTATCATGGTTCCCATAGTTGGTATATGGTGAGTGACTAGCCGATTATATTCCACTTAGTGACTCTTTCGTGGATAGTGTGTGCTATGCGGGTCTAAAAGAGCAAGGAGATTGTGCTTGTTCTTTGCCACTGGACTATTCAGGACGCAACGGCTCGATTAATTTCTCAACGTTCATACGATAAGAAACCGACCGGCTTATTTTATATGGAGATCCATCATCGATATTACATCTACTTTCAATTCCTTGGTATTGTTCTGACAGCCCTCAAGACGTGCCGTAGCGCTGTATATTGCAATTTCTGTATCTACTGACTCTTCAAACAACGCATGACACACGACAGTGACAAGATATTATGCATTAGTACTTTTTTTTTTCCGATTCGCTTCACAGTTACAGTTTAAAGTGACCTCTGCTCGATTCGTTTACCCAAACTCGCTCGCCAACCTCAAAAATTCTCAACAAGAGCATTAAGATGTTATAATAAAATTATTAATTAAACTACTAAACTTGGTGAGGGTCCTGCTCCTTGCTAAGCGGGGAATGGGTTGGGGCAATCTGTTCATCCTGGTGCACCTCCTTGTGGATCTTCTCCGTAATTGCAGAGATTCCTCCGAGATTCTGAATCTCAGTAACCGACGGTCGTCTCGGTTCAAAGTTCTTCGTTCTCCAGGCCGGAATCTTAGAATCCCAGATTTGAATAATCTCCTCCAAGGTCTTACCCTTGGTCTCTGGGAACAGGAAAAAGACATGCACGGTCATAGTGAAACAGAATACGGCAAAGACAATGTATGTCTTCCAGGTGATGTTGGTGAAGGCCGGAGGGACAAACAACGCCAACGCAAAGTTGAAGATCCAGTTAGCGGAAGCTGTGACACCATTAGCCACGGCTCGCTGCCTTAACGGGAAGATTTCCGAATTATAAATCCACATGCCAGGTCCCCAGGTGGGCGCAAAACTGTTTGTTTGGTTAGTAAACGATTAACAAAAAAAATGGTGGTTGTGGAGACTTACGTTGCGACGAATAGATAGGAACACGCGATGACAGCCTTTGATGCCGACTTGTTTGACTTTGGTATGAGGATTCGGATCTGGGTGTTGCCGTTGACAGATGGGACTGGGTTTGAGAAGACGCCGAGGAGGATAGCCATGATGACAAGCCAAAGGGTCATGAGGGCGCCACCGGAGATGAAGAGAGGTCTACGACCCCACTTATCGATGAAGAGGAGGGCTGGGATGGTCATAACCATGTTGATGACGTACTGAATGGAGGAGGAGACCAAAGCGGCGTCACCTTCGAAGCCAGCCATTTGAAAGACGGTGACAATGTAGTACATCATGACGTTCATACCGCAGAGTTGTTGCCAGATTTGGCCCCAGACACCGACCATGGTTCTATTAATGGAGTCCTTTTTGAAGAGGGAGAAGATTGTGACTCCCCTGGCTTCACGTTCGATACGGATAACTTCCTTTATTTCCTCGACCTCGACCAAGACTTGGGGATGGTTGACGTCGCCCTTACCTTGGACTTTGGAGATGACTTCGATGGCCTCTTCCCATCGGTCTTGTTTGGCTAACCAACGTGGTGACTCTGGGAGGACGAAAGTCCCGAGGAGTAGTAGGAAGCCTGGAACCATCTGGATACCCCAGGCAGTTCTAAAGGCAGCAGGATAGGACATGTGGGTACAGCCGTAGCCAATGTAGAACATGATCATGATACCCCATGTGATTGCCCATTGAAAAATTCCAACCAGACGACCACGGATGTTCTTCGGGGAGAGTTCTGCGACGAAAACCGGTACTTGGGAAGAGGCGAAGCCAATGGCGACACCAGCAATGAGTCTACCGCAGATGAGTTGAGCTTGGTTGATGGCAGAGGATTGGATGGCTGCGCCGATCATCCAAATGATTGCAGAGAGCTGGATGACTGGTTTACGACCGAGTTTGTCGGAGATGTAGCCTGAGCCAAGGGATCCGAGGAAGGAGCCACCAGCCATTGAGGCGGTGATACCACCTTGATTGATAGAAGAAATTTGATACTTGCCGTCGGGACCAGGGCTGCCAAAGTAATTGAGGTATCCTTCCTCACCAATAAACACAGAAACAGACGAAATGTCGAACCCAAACATCATACCACCAATGGTGGCGATGAAGGCCGTCACATATGGATTGTATACTCTGAATGCCATACTATTTGCGACTCTGGGGCTGATATGGCCATTGAGTGCGTTTATATAATAAAAGGAGGGGATAGGGAATGAAAAAGAAAAGAAACATTTCTTTTTTCTTAGTTTGTGAACATGGAACGATTCACCCACGAATTTATTCATTTATTTATTTATTTTTTTTCTTTTTTTATTTTTTATTTTTTATTTTTTTATTTTTTGTTTTTTTCGTAACTAAAGCTAGACTACTGTTATATGCAAAAATATCAAAGCTTCCTTTTCTTCTCGAATTCATTTAGAACTGATAATGCCATTAAAACGACTAGGAGAGCTATGTGTTTCGGAAAGGATCTACAATGCATAGAGCCCCATGATACTCCCGCCCCGCTTTCCACATACAAGACATTATAGTGCCCAGCACATATGTAAACCGGATAAAATAGAGATCGCGTGGACCACCCCTTAACTTTTGAGATGGCCGTTTCACGATATTTTGAGTTTGTGAGATATCGTCTTGACCCTGATTTAATATATCTAAGTTAAGCGAGGTGCGGCTCCACTTGACAGGACGTTAATATCGGCCCGATGATTGCCATAACAGCCGTATAATGACCGTTGATCCAACTACAACCTTCATTCCAACAAGGGCCGCATCCACCACAGCCGGAACATGCACCGCGGATGCCAATTTATTCCCTTTTTGGGAGCGAATGTAACCAAAAATAGGTGGCCACGTTACATTTTTACCCCGCCTAAGGTAGAGTTTGGAAACTTCCCCTCTTTTTTGAATTTTTTTTTTTCTTTTTTTTGTTCTTTGCCCATATAAATCAGAACAGAGCTGAACTGTTTCGTGCAGATGGTTTAGCAAGTGTTGAAATGAACGGTTAATAGCTGTTGGAAATGGTGGGTGACAACCCCTGATAGTGTGTATACATATACCCTTTCCCGGCGAGGGTACACATAGTTGCTTGCCAATACTTCTCCCCAGATCTTACGGCTTGACGTTCTGATGAACGTGTAGATATTGTCTAATAGCTCAAGAGTTGAATGTGTACTATTGGTGGCAGGTCAGGCTCTGTAGTGCTCGAGTTATAGATGCCGATCGGCTCTTTCCCATTGCCCGGGTATAATAGGCACGTGACTGTAAACAATACAGCCATTGTTCATGGATGGCCCAGATCTATACTGATACTTTAGAGTATTAGTAACAGTATGGGGCTATTGTAGATGATCGTAACTTTCTATGTAAAAGTTTCATAACTGCGTAAGTATTTGCTTTGCGTGATAATACTGTGAATCCATGTCAATGCATATCCGACCGGTCAGGCTATTCAAGCTACGCACATGCGTAGAACAAACCAGTTTACACTCCGCTGGAACCAACGGTTGGTTACCCCCGGTCAGTAGCTACACGAACCGGGGTGGATAGCCCAGTGACACAGAGCAAACAGAAGTTACAGAACCTATATGGCCCAACAGTCCCCACCAGAGAATTGTCACATGGACTAATCTGAGCGAGTGTGTCGAGGTACGACCAACTATTGAGAGCGCCATACTAACAATTTTTTTTATTATTATTAACTACATATTCGTACACGCCGCTACTAAATATATACCTATTTGTGAAAATAAATTACTGTGAAAGACCTTATAGCGGTCAACGGGCTAGCTCGGTTTTATAGGGCAGTAACAATTGTAACAAGATGCCCCTTCCAAATAGCACCATAGGAAAACACTATCGACGGTATATAAAACCAGTACTTCAAACGAAGATCTCAAAATTAGCGATGAGCGAGCCATTGCGCTCAGCTGTAGTGCCGCGTGCAGACGTCAGCCATACGGGGGGGGTATGATCACGCCACATTGAGAGGTGACCTCCATTTCCGATTTACAGCTGTCCCCAATATCTCTTTAACGTATATTCCCTTGCGCTAATCTCGCGAACTACGGACCCGATATAGCTTTCAGTGAATCTGATAGAATTGACTGCACAGCGCCTTGATGGATGCAATTATCGTAACATTATCACTTTTTAGAGAAAGAGTAGGTCACGGTTTACTTCCCATTTGCACCCTTTGCACATTCAATCGCTTACAACTCTTTGTAAGTCCGATCGGCCTTTATCCCCGGTCCGAAGCCGACTGCCCTTACATATGCGCCAGGGGCGTGCGTGTGTGGAGATTGGAAATTCGTTTTACATTTCCACACGGTTGCACTGGAAAATAATAATAATAAAAAATGAATCCGCAAAATCCTGCCGCTTTGTAGTCCACAGATGATTGTCACTATGAAAAGTATATCTGTCCACAAAAGCAGTTTCCAACGCGATATAACTTCGCTCTAGGTGTGTACCATGTTACAACTGTGCAAATATCAACTTAATTCATTCCTCTTACGTATATTTGCATAAACACTACGATGTTATTGCTTTCCATTCAAACCTGTTTTGTTCTACATACGGCTTTTCGGAACATCTCACCTATTTGGGATTGAATCAATACAATTGCTATCGCTCCAAATCCAGTTTAGCCCGTTGATCGTGATAAGGTTTTCAAGTAATTTGCAAATAGGTATATATTAGTAGAGAAATGTGAGAATGTAGTTAATAAATGAAGTGAAATAAATAAATAAATAATCATTACGACTGCAATTTGAATTTAGGTATCGGCGACAACTCCTTTATCCATTTTGATTCGTCAAAAATACCCCTCAACGACTTCAACCCTATGGCTTCTAAATAGTTTCCATCGTTCCAGAGCATCTCTTCAGATTAATAGCCCCCGCAAATACGCGTAGTGCTGGACGTCAATGCTGGATTGAAGTCCCAAAACTCATCCTCATATATAAGGCTTCAATAAGCTACAAAGCTGAGGAAATCAAGCATTATCGAAGAGTAGAAGGCACGTTAGACCATGCCAACTTGTCCGAAATTTGCACCAATCCAGAGTTGTTTGATGCTTTGAAAAAAAGGTCAAATATAGATTCACCAGCATTGTAGACAAATTTCTACCAGATTTGCTAGAAATCACTCGACGCAGTGAGGAGGAGTTGAGAGAGCTGATATTCAATGCAACCATCGAATATATTCAACAGCCATTCGAATCAGCGAACTCGCAACAGGGTGCCAGTCAAAGAAGACAGCCAAAGGGCGTCGGTGAACTCTAAAGCCTTGTGTTGGAGAATGTCGATGCTATGACGATTGCCAGCGCTAGAATTGAAAACGGTATGGTTCCTCCGGGAAAGTCCGATTTTCCAATTTACAGAGACGACGGAGCTTGTCGTTGATTCGAAGTTATTGATGCAGTAGTGCCGTATGCTAACTTGGTGACCGCAGAAAGAAATAATGAAAATGCTACGCAGTTTTACCGAGAGCTTGTACATAGTTCTGCACGAACCCATGGTAACTACGTCGACAGGTATGGGTCACTGGAAGATATTGAAGGCGATTACGTTAGGTGTAATTAATATTGATGTGGAAGCTATCGTTTATTTTGAATAGCTAATAAGAAGGTGTTGTGAACTTCCACAGTACTGTTCTGTTCACGACCACGCTACAGGACGAAAAAAAAAAAAAAAAAAAAAAAGGTGTAGTATAAGACAATTATCCATTTCCCTGCTGCTAGAGTTCATTATACATGGGGATACCAAGAGGTGGGTTAACAGACAGTCAATTCGAACCTGTTGGTGAGCCTCTTTTGAAATTTAAAGCCAACCTGTAGATCAGGTTATTTATAGCACCATTGTTACTTTTTGAAACGTTAAAGCTAATGATGCGTTATGGCTTTTTGAAATCGAATTCATCACAGTACTGAATAGAGGGTTCTGCATAAGACCACCCTACTAGCGTCCCTTCAGTACTGCAAAGTATCGATGGAGGGGTTAACAAAGTTCGGATACCTGTCCCGGTTCTATTATTTCTTGCAGCCATGTTTAAAATATTGCCCTTGCCCTCCCGTTCTACCAGCAAACACGTTGCGTCTTGTTTCCCTCACAAAAGTTCATCTCAACAGTATGTTTCACATATTAAGCTAAGCATATAATAATATAATAAATAAATTTTTTATAGTCTTTGTCACAGCTCTGTTTCGCGGATGAATAGGTTCGCCATTGTTATTCGTGCATACTAGACACAGGTTTTACCACACTGAAACAAAGTTTCATATTCAGCTCGACAGCAATCTTCATGCGGATAAGCGAAGTCCTAGTGTTAGATGTCGTTTTATATCTTTTCATTATTCCTATTTTTACTCGATGTGAGGGGTTCAGGCGTATCCGCATATTCCCATGCAGACTTATTTTGCGTGACACCCATGGCCGTAGGAAGCCTTTTACCAGGAATCCACCTTTGTGAAGCACTGGCCCAGCATCCATTTGTAAGACCCCGACAAGGTTAAGTCGACCGTTTCTGAGATTCAACATTGGTTCATATTACCTGGAATACTTTCTATAAAGCTACAGTTCGGCCACAATTTTAAAGGCCTTTGCACGTGAAGAGCCATAGTAGTCCACGGCTGTCTGAATATTTTCAATTCCACGACTAGCAACATATGGGTCCGGCTTACACTTAAGCGTTCCGTTGGCGAGTGCTGGAGTCACAAAGGCGTTGCCCCAGACGTGGGCCGACAACATGTCTGTGTCCGGGAGGGTGTAACCGAAGGTGACCTCTTCCGGGATACCATCACCTTTAGTGACGCTGAGATTGGGCGGTAAAACGGTTTGTACGAAGTCTTTGCATCCTGGGAGACGAATGGCGAGGCGAGAAGTAGATGGCAACGTGTCACCCGAGTTGAAAAATGATGGTCTTTTCTTGTAACTGCTAATGGTATCCAAAATATGGACCTCCCCTTCTTCCTTGAGGGTATTGTAAATATCGTCTTCGACGCCAGGTTTGGTGTAGTCAAAAATCCATTTCACACCAAGCTCTTTTAGATATTCGTGGTTCTTGCCGCTAGCAGTTGCTGCCACCTCAAATCCGGATGCTCTAGCTAGCTGAATCGCACCACTACCAACGCTCGACGAACCTCCCCAAACCAGTACTACTTTGGACGAACCAGATGGTCTGTTGCTTATCTTAGGGTATGGTAGCGACAGACCATCTTTCCCGTAGAGAGCTTGTGCAGCCGTTACGAGACCAAGAGGGAGTACAGTAGCTTGTGTGAAAGATAAGGATTCGGGGATTTTAACTACCCGCTTAGCCTGTGTGCATCCATACAACTGGTACGCACCATTAGTGACTTTATTTGTGTAAAAGGCGTCGTAAAGTGCCATGACTCGATCCCCAACTTGAAAATCCATTACCTCACTCCCGACTGCTGCAATCTCTCCGGAACCGTCCGTACCAATAACATAAGGATAGTGGGGGATAATGACCCCCAGCTTTTGTTGGAAAACGTCCATAGGATTTATCGCAACAGCACGGTTTCGGATAACAACTTCATGAGGCTCAGGTGTAGGGATGGGAGCATCCACGATCTTAAAAGGGTGCTCTCGAGCAACCGTTAATTGAGCTTGTTTATTGGACATTGCGCTATTCTTTTTAAGGAGCAAGTAAAACTGTTAGAGAAAAATGCACCGCTGGAACCTAGTATTTATATTTACGCTTACCAATGCACCGGCATCTCCGCTTGGATAGGGCGAGCTAACTCCGGTGCTAACTCCGCTCCGAGACATCGGTAGTGCGAGATCAGCGGAAAGGTGTTATTTTTACTTTCGAAGCATCGATCTCGGAAAATCGGTCTCAGCTAGGGTTGCCTTTCATGACGGACTTAATAATGATACTGCCGGCATGTTGTCCTTTTTATATACTATTCGCCAAGCTTGAGAATGCTGAAGTAACTACCGTCATTTGACACTGATGGGCCGCGGCTTACTATTATCGTTACCACTATCGGGATTGATCCTCAGATATACCGTGTTAATTAGGCGTATTGATCTGAGAGACTACCAATTCAGCTCAGTACTATCCATACGCCTGTCTGTCCGGTGGAACGAAGAACTACGATTTTTCCGTTACAACACAGGCAGGGAAATCACGTGAAACGATGAAAGCGGAAACTGAAGTGGAGACTTTGATACAAACTCCACTATTAACTTAAGTCCCCTACTTCGAATTTACTAACCATCCTCTCCAACATAGATTATACGCTCAAAGCTCAATTCAATTTCATTCCAACCGTTGACTATTTTGGCGTGAAAGCGTAAATATCCATTCCGGTCTTTGCTCTGTGTTTGGCTTCGCGGAACGAAAAATCTAGGACAATTGACTGAGCTCTCTCTTTCCATTTTTTCTTTAGATAACTTATTCTATCATGATATATATGTATGTACTCGCAATCTAGGTTTGCAGCCAGTCGTTTTGTATCGTTACGGGAGACTTGAACTCTCAGAGAGACAATGCTAACCTATTACTTTTGTTCAAATTCTAGAAAGAATGAAAGGATACTGCACATTTATACAATGTTACGAATTCCCTTCTCTCCCCGCTGGCCATGGAGTTTAATTATCCGAGAATGGAGCTCACTTGGCGATATCATCGGCACGAAGAGATTCAATTGTTGTAAATTCCCCGATGGCCTTGCTGGTTGCTATTGGATTCGTCAAATATGCTTTAATATTATGGATATTATTATAAAACAAGACATCGAAACTGGGCGGATGTGAGAGAGATTATATTATTATACCTGAGGATTGTGTTCTAAATGCTCGTTATCCCTCAATCTCTTGTCCTCGAGAGAAGGAGCCCGACCGCCATTGGCGGCTTTAATGTCGGTGATGGAAGGCGCTCTTGGTTTCCAAGAAGCCGTTTTCCATGCTGGCACACGTTCATCCCACATCTGGTCAATTTCTTCCAGACTTTTACCTTTGGTTTCAGGGAACAAGAAAAAGACGTGGAAGAACATGCAGAAACAAAAGACAGCGAAGATCACATACGTCTTCCATGTGATGTTCTTGAATGCAGTCGGCACAAACATGGCCAACGCAAAGTTAAAAATCCAATTGGCTGCGCCTGTTAAACCATTGGCAACAGCTCTCTGCTTTAATGGGAATAGCTCGGAATTAAAAATCCAAATTCCAGGTCCCCAGGTTGGTGCAAATCGACAAAAGAGTTAGTAAAAATGTTTAAAATCATAAAAAAAAAAAAAAAAAAAAAAAAAAAAAAAAGGCGGTAGAGAATTCTGTGATACTTACGAAGCGACAAAAAGATAGGAACAAGCAATGACGGCTTTAGAGGCAGACTTCCTGTTATCGGGGATCCTGAGTCTTACTTCATCGTTTCCGTTTACTTCAGGGACATGGTCAGCACAGGTGGCGAGGAGAGCAGACATAATAATCAGCCAGACCATCATGAGGGCTGAACCAGCCATCAGCAGTGGCCTACGACCCCAATGATCAATGAAGAGCAATGCTGGAATGGTCATTACCACGTTGATGACATATTGGATCGAGGAGGACACCAAGTTTGCGTTACCTTTGTAACCAGCCATAGCGAACATGTACACAATGTAGTACATCATTACGTTCATCCCGGTAAGTTGTTGCCAAATTTGTGCCCATAGACCAACCATCGTACGGTTAATGGAATCTTTCCTAAAGAGATGCCACAAACGGATGTCCCTGGATTCTCTGTCAATGCGAACAGCCTCTTTGATTTCTTCCACTTCGACCAACACATTCGGATCCGAATGGTCACCATGGGCTTGAACTTTGGCGATGATATCCAGAGCCTCTTCCCATCGATCTTTGGAAGCTAGCCAACGAGGTGATTCGGGAAGTATTAGGGTTCCACAGCACAGAATAAACCCGGGAACCATCTGGATACCCCAGGCAGTTCGGAAAGACGCTACACCTTTAATGAAGGAGCACCCATATCCAATGTAGAACATGATCATGATACCCCAAGTGACTGCCCATTGGAATAGCCCAACCAAGCGTCCCCGAATGTTCTTTGGAGAGAGTTCGGAAACGTAGACAGGGACTTGGGTCGAGGCGAATCCAATGGCTACACCCGCAATGACTCTTCCACAAATAAGTTGGGCCTGGTTTATTGACGAGCATTGAATGGCAGCTCCCACCATCCAAACGATGGAAGCTATCTGGATTGTGGTTCTTCTCCCGAGTGCATCTGAAATGAAGCCGGCAAACATGGAACCGAGGAAGGACCCACCGGGCATAGACGCAGTGATGCCTCCTTGAGTGATTGAATTTGGGTGATGAAAATATCTTTTATATTCGTCTTGGTCGACAAAGGCAGACACGGAGGAAATGTCAAAGCCGAACAGCATACCACCAATTGTGGATATCAGCGCTGTGACATACGGGTTGTATACCCTAAACATGATTGATTGATTGATTTTACACTTGGAAACGGAAATACGAAGCTACAAGAGGTCTATTTATACTGAAACAGAATAAGGTTTGAGAGACGGGGTTAAAAAAAAAAAAAAAAAAAAAAAAAAAAAAAAAAAAAAAAAAAAAAAAAAAAAAAAAAAAAAAAAAAAAAAAAAAAAAAAAAAAAAA
>JAJLUR010000117.1:9517-21962 GCA_030674225.1 Blastobotrys terrestris | reverse complement strand
CCTATACAACCACATGCAAACTGTATCCAGCTGACGATAGATCGGGGGTGGATTTCTCCGGGGTCCGGGGTATTCCTCGTCTGCCTGGATCATCCGGGCCCATCTACCGCCGCTCGTCTTCGGATATTGTCGGTCCAGGAGATCTGGGGTATAGAGATATGGAAGTCGGTGGCAAAGCATCCGGTGTCTTACAAACGACCACTGTTCGTGTACCTTATCTGAAATCAACGGCAACACCGGCTCACAACCGTCGGAGAAGGATGTACAATTGAATAAACCCCCGACTGTTGTACTAGGGAAATAGATGGATGAGGTACGGGTGGCGAACTTTTTTCGTCTGGCCAGCCTCAGTCCGTTAGAGATAGTCTGGTTCCAGACCAGATCTTGGTCCCATCGCACAGGGGTGAAGGTCTCGGTTATCACTTTTCCATATTTGCACTCAACAATCACCATTGCGTGTTGATAGCGAATTCCAGCTTTCTCTGCTAATGCTCCCACAGCAATTTCACGCTGGATTCTGAATCCGGTGTAGGGCTTCCAAGCCGTTCCTGCCGGGTCGCATGCCTTGTTAGAAGCCGGAAGCATAGGAATGCCTCCGACCTGCCATGCAGATAACACGACCACAATTAGCCTCCGCCAATGCATGTCTGTCGCGGGAGGGAAAGTTTAGAATGTAAACAGTAGACATGGCGTGCCTTTTAAGGAAGCTATCGGGTTAGGGTTGATGTAGCTATGCATATAAACTTTCTTTCCACAGTGCTTGGTTTATAGTATTTATAAAGCGTTTTTGAAATAGTGCTAGTTTAAGCGACTTTTGCGTAGCTCATATGTTTTGCTATATTTATTACGTTGGAATTATGCTAAGCCAGTAAAACGCAAAAAAATATAAAACTCTGGCCTCTGTAGAAATTACAAGACTATTTTAATTCCGATTAATATTGGAATTCAGCACCTGCCCGTTGACATGCAATGCCTTCAATACACTTTTTGTATACAATGCTGAATTTGTCATGTTGAGCAGCGTAAGGGACCCATCACTTCTAAATGTAAACATCTGGTATCAAACATCTAATGATGCCGTATCTGTTACGGTATTTCGTTCTTTACCAACAAGAGGAAAGACAACACTATATCAGTATCTTTGCCGGTAGTCGACAAGCCACATCATGGTTCAAAGTAGCTAGGGAGGGAAGCAAAACAATTAACCATTTCGTGTTTCTGTCTAAGGAATCATTCACAGCCATTTTGAGACAAGGAAATGTCGGAGATGCCGTGGTACATAAGACTTTTTGATCGAATGATTCGGGCATCCGACTAATAACTTTAATTTGCCCGTCAGGGTCCGGCCGAGCGAATTAGTCAGGCCACAACTGGATAATTTATTAAATTTTTTGTCTCCATCGAAAGGACTTCCCAATCATTCCTGCTGTATATGGTGTGTATAACCCGCGTGGCAGTATGCTAGTACCCTATTTACACCGTTTTACGGCTCAAATACGCGTGTTTTTGTAATTTTTATTCCTAAATTCATTGTAGACTCCGTTTTCTCACTGGAAACAAATCATATGTTCCTTTAAACCTTTTTATCTATGTATGGCCGGGATATACCATTTATTTCCCGGCCCTTTCCGGAGAACCGTCTCGCCAGCTTAATCTTGTTTTCCATCTCTCAACACCACCGCTCATGTGGAAGAAAGTTGACGAGACACACTATTTAGAAGCCATAGTAGATACATGCTATGAAGTTAGAATCTGCGACTTTGTACATACTTGGGAGGAGAAGGCTACTCGAGATGAATTTATAGATACTGCCAAACGGATCACCGATAATGGAATTGACCTCTCAACAGACGGGCAAATAAATTTTTTGCTATCCAAGTTGAAAACAGCGTTGAAAAAACTAGATGAGGCGAGTGTTTCGAAGAAAGAGGATGATGATTCTTTGACTCTTTCGCTTAAAGTTGACTTGAACCCAATTCCTAATCCAATTGTGTGGCGGTTTGAGCTAAAACGTGTGGCAGTAAACGCTCACCAGTATACTGTTGTACGATTGGTGAACGGATTGATTGGAGTGGGTGCATTCATGATCGAAAGAATGGGGGAAATGGTTGATTTATTGGATAAGAAGGATTATCACATCGATAAAATGCAAGAGACTATTACAGATTTGGGGAGTAAATACACTCCAAGGCGCTTCAAATCATACATAGATACATTTGATAGTGATAAATGGTGGCAGAAGACAAAAACTTTGGAATCGACCGAAAAAGTAAATGTGTCTGAAGAGTTGGATATGATAGCTCCATTTTGGGACAATCATCGATACGGTAAGTTTAAACAAAAGACTGCGGACAGCACAACGACTCCAAAAGATGAAGTAAATGTTCCAAAACCCGCCACTAAAAAGAGAAAGCTAAAAATCCCTGACAATGATGAATTTGCAAATTCTCCATCGGTATCCCAAGAAAATAAAAAGAGAAAATGGGATTTTTAACCGTCGCTCAACTTAATCTGTATTCGTGATTTCATGTCTTCCACAATTTTTTGAATTTTCTGTGTTTTCTGTACGTCTTTGGAAAGATATATCCAAAAAGCGCCCCAGCCATCAACAAATTCCAGCAACTCTGTCTTCGTGGACGGGATTGGCGGACATTTCTTGAGCCGTGATAAAACTTGACCCGGAACTGATCTTCCAAATACTGCAATTTTAAACTTGTTGACAATATCCACACAATCGTCCAACACTCTAATATCAGATTTATGATAGCCGAAGTAGTCTAACTCGTCTTCCCCGTCATAAGCATTGTGCATGTGCTTGTCTATGCAAAAGGATATGTTCTTCAGGAACGTCTCTTCAAATTTTTCCAAATAGTAAGCCACATCTTTAATGATTGGCCTGGATTCTATTTTCTGAGCTTGCTTCTGCGGTTCCACAGCGGGTTCCACGGGCGGTTGAAAAGGTGGAAGTGACGGGGGTGGCTGCTGAAACTCAATGTCATCATCAATATCCATTGCATCACAGTCGTTGTCTTGTTCTTCCTGCTCGTGTTGTAGTCGCATGGGGTCCTGATTCCGCGTAGCCTCGTCATAGACGACTTGAACGATCTTCAAAGCTGTCACGTCTTTAGCATAGGATATTGTGCGAATGCCATGAATCAATGATTTCGTGCACAAATTCTTATCGTTCGATAGAATAGCTGTCAATGCATTCCGTCTTTCTTGAAAATACCTACAACAATCTAGAATGGCATCATCCCCATTCAAGTTGAGGTCATTAATTTCGGTCAGTTTTTGACCCACGATCGACTTTAGATTCTGCGCCAACTGTTTAAAGATCCAATTGGTAGCTGCTCGAGCAAGTTGGCTCACTGACTTGCGCTGGACTATTTTTTGGTTAGTGACGTGGGTTGACACTCGATTAGATTCTTTCAACCCATCGAGTTCCTGTAGCACAATCCATGGTACTACAATTATATGGCCATATTTGTCATGTAATTCCCGAATCTGTTCTAGCAAAGACAGATGTGAAATCAGAAAATTTGTATCAAGAACGAGTGCTGGTTGGAGTGTCATTCCAATTGGCTGCTTCAACGGGCTTTGTGGTCCGATTGAGATGTCATGTTCTTGACTGTACCTACTAGGTGTAGGAGCGAAATTTTTGTTTTCTGCAACAACCTCATTGATGGCATTTAATACTGCCGGGTCATCGACGTCTAACATTTCGACATCTTCGTCGATATTATTTATTTCATTGGATGGCTCTGTTGGTCGTGGTTTCGTCATTCCCTCTCTCCACCCATAAGTAGCTGACTGCGTGACAGCTTTCTGGTGCGTACAAAAAACAATACAACAGCTACACCGGCCTGCCGATTCCAGCTTTTGAAATATAGATGTACGGCTGATGAACGGCTGAAAAGACGTACGTACGCGCGCGTACTGGTACGATGCCAGTATTGCACGGTGCTATACAATGGTAGGCCAATCTGCAAGAATAAAAGACACAAATTTCGAAAAGGACGAAAAGGTCTACATGCTTAACAAAAGCAAACCTCGAATAAACATTCCGGGTAAGCAACCAATAGGTTGAATCAGCGAAAGTGAACACCGGATTTCCGAGATCTGGTCGTTTTAGTACTATTGTCTTAAAGGTCACAGGGTTATATAGAGAAACTAAATATACCGAACTCAGCCGCTTAATGATCATTTATAAACATGACTCCTAGCATAGGGAAGGGGACCAACAAGAATGAAGTGCAGTTGTCTAATCATAGTTACTCTTATATGGATAATTGGGATTTCTAACGCTGAGGGCGAAAAATTCATGCTAAAAGCATTCAGTCCGTTCAATTCGACATTGAACGACACACTCCTATCATCATATTGGGAATTTCAAGGCATGTCCTTTACCTACCTCACAGAGGAGGTGTGGCCGCAGTTCTTCACACTCAACGACACTGTGTTGGCTACACTATTAGGTGCTGATGGCGAAATCGACGAGGCTGCCCAGCAATACCGTTATAATGACAAGTATACGTTACTTGCCCTTGGATCCCAGCCTCCTTCAGGTGGAGACAGTTGGGAAAAAGGTTACAGTCTCTTCCACGATTTGCTAGCTTTTAATAATCATTTCTGGAACTGGTATGCCTGTTTTGACATAGGAACAGAAAAGAGTAAGCAGTTCCCAGCAATCGTGTATTACGATTCCATATTTGGTGCAGATTGGTCCAAGTGCACCCCAATTTTACTCAAGAAATTTGTTAGTCCCACTCCCTAGGTATTTTTTCGCTGAGTGAAAATGAATAGCTCCCTCTGTCACAATGGGTATTTAAAGCTTTCTTTTAATTACTATTACTATCATATTATTATTATATTGTTTTGCGTGAAATGTAACAAAATGCATCATACTGACCTAAATTTTTGTTCAAAACACCTTGCGCCGCAGTAGCCGCCGTCGGTTGTCCCCGAGTCCCGACGCCTGTTGCGTCCCGCAGTGGACCCACAAGCATTTATATATAGGGCTGAAATTTTTTTTTCCGACCCGGATCCTATATTCCTAACATTACCGCTTTTTTTTAAAAAACAAAAAAATGGGCTATCCATCGAATCATGCATCCAATGCGGTGATTTATACGACCTATGCTGTATTTTTGTAAGTGGGAAATGGAGAAATAATCATGTTCTCTTTTTCACTAACAAAGAAATCTGTTATGTGTAGAATTTTAGGGCTTGGTGTGGCTTACAAGCTCCACACAAAAGGACAGTTCTTATCCGGAAACAGGACGCAAAAAGGTATGATATTTTCTTATCTTGACTGGTAAAATCATCCACTAACTAAATTCAGGCATTCCATTAGCTTTTAACTTTGTTGCTTCCGGTTAGTACCGATTGTCTTGGTCTAACTAAAAGGGAGACGACACACTAATTTTCACATATCAAGAGCAATCGCAACGGGTGCTGTTTGGCTGAGATCATACCGTTGAACTCGATCAAGTTAATACTTGCGTGAGAATTGTGTTTTTTGCTCTTTTCTAGTTAGAGAGATAGCTTTGATATGCTAACTTTTTCTATTTAGCAATGGGTTGTGGTATTTTAACTACTTATCCTGAAATTGCCACTATTGCTGGAGTTCAGGGGTTAGTTGTGTACGGTCTGGCGTCGGCGTTACCCATAATGATGTTTGCTTTTTTGGGCCCTGCTATCCGGAAACGGTGCCCTAACGGATTTGTCTTGACAGAGTGGGTAAGAGAGCGATATGGGATTTATGCTGCTTTGTATTTGTCTTTCTTCACGGTCGCTACGATGTTTTTATACATGGTGGCCGAATTGTCTGCTATTCAGATGGCTGTGCAATCATTGACCAAAGTTCCCTCTCTTCCAGTACTGATTGTTGAAGCTGTGGTGTCCACCATTTACACCAGTTGGGGTGGTTTCAGAACTTCCTTCTTCACCGATAATGTACAAGGGATGATGGTAATATTGCTCCTCATCATCTGCATCATTGCTATGGGTACCAATATTGATATCGACATGTCCTTGATCGGGCCGAGTGGCCTCACCAAAGGTACTACATTGGGTTATCAATTAATCTACATACTCCCCGTTGCAGTGGCAACTAATGATTGCTTTTTATCCGGGTTTTGGTTAAGGACTTTTGCTTCCAGAACTGATAGAGATTTGATGATTGGCTGTACACTAGCAACTATCTTTGTCATTTTGCTATTAGTTTTTATTGGGTCGACTGGACTTCTTGCTGCGTGGTCTGGTCTATATCCTGGCAAAAATGATGAAGTTGATGGTGCAATGACCTTTTTTGTTGTTCTGCTTCAAATGCCGCGATGGGTTGTGGGATTTGTGCTAGTGTTTGTTGTTTGCTTGAGTATTGCAGCTTTCGATTCTTTCCAGTCGGCAATGGTTTCCACTATCTCCAACGACGTGTTTAGAAACAAGCTCCCAATGATTTGGACTCGAGGTTTGGTTGCACTCATCATCATTCCCGCCATTGTCGTGGCATTGAAGGCTCCCGATATCCTTCAAATTTTCCTCATCTCTGATCTTATTTCGGCAGCTGTTGTTCCAACCCTATTTTTGGGTCTTTCTAATAGCTTTTTCTTCCTCACACAATGGGAAATTATTGTCAGCGGGTTGGGCGGAATTTTTTCCGTGTTTATTTTTGGAGCAATCTACTTTAATGATGCCAAAAAAGGTGGTCAATTGATTCTTCTTGAAAATGGTCTTTATGTGGACGATTGGAGTGCATTTGGTGCATTTGTCGTGGCTCCTTTTGGTGGTATGGTCTTTGGGTTTGTGACGCTGGTACTTCGTCTAGTCATTCTGAAAGCAATTTCTGTCACCAAAGGAACTGCTTTCACTGCGTTGGACAAACCTGAGAAGTATACATCTCCGTTTGCCTCCAACTGTCGTGATGAAGTCATCGCTGAAGATGAAAATGACGGTGGTAAAAATACTAACTACACATAGTGTATCATAGAAAAACCAACCTGTGATTAATTGACTGTTAATATCGGCGTATTCTGAAAATCACGTTCGGTTCTGTGGACTGAGATACAGTTTGTACATACCTTGTTCAACTGATTTTAGGTAATCCATATGCCGATCTTCCATATTTGTCCAAAACAATAAGCCCTCCTAAAGCCACATCCCGGTATATTCACAATTTGCGGTTTAGTGAGATTGTATAAAATGAACATGTAATATTTCTATTTCACCAAATTAAATTCAGTTATGAAGTTTGCCTTTATTTTTGCTCTGTTCAATTCATTTGCCAATGCAGATCCATTGAAGGCCAGGACTGATTATCAATCAATGAGTTTTGATTTTAACGCAGTATCCCCGGGAACTCCTGCCAGGATGGGTCGGTTTGAGGTTGATAACTCAACGTTTTCAGTTCCCGCTAATGTCAGCTCTAATGCCCTCACTTTTGCAGTCAACTTTGTACAACCAGACACTTGGGTTGGCCGAAAATACTCTGGTACCCAATCAGATGGAAAGTTCGGAACCAACAATGATATTAAATCTGGAGTTAAGATTGCTGACTCATTTGATATCGGCAATGTTCATTTGGATAAGTTTGACATGGGATATGTTAAAAATAATGACACTGGCGGACAGCTTGGACTTTCCACCGGATCAACTTTCCTCAAAGCATTGAAGCAAGCTGGGAAGATCGGTAAAGAGGCCTTTTCTCTATATTTTCCTTGTCCCGATTTGGAATCAAGATCTGCAATGGCTCCAACAAAGTCATTCAAAGGTAAAGTCTTGTTAGGAGGCATCGACAAGACTAAATATGACGGCGAGTTGCAGTACCTCAAAACTGTCAATAACAAAAATAACTGCGTCAAACTTAAGAACTTCAATGTTAATGTTGATGGAAAAGTTTCTCAATTTTTAAAGAATCCTACCGAGTTATGCTTCGACCCAACCCTCCCAAGGATGCGATTTCCCATCAATCAGACCATAAGTGGCCGTTTTAATGTTACCTATGCGTCTATGAATTGTATGAAATGTGATTCCGACCCACGTTTTATCTTTGATTTTGAAGACTCCAAATTCCTCGAGTTCTCTGCTTATGACTTTTCTTATCTCTTTCGTTATTTTACTCCTGAGGTGACTAGGTTAAGCGAAGTTGACGATTCTTCTGATGGTAGGGTGTACTTTGGCCTGGATGTTTTGAGTAAGCTCTATACTGTGTTTGACTATGAAGACTCCAAAATGTTTTTTGCGAAGGTCAGGCCGAATACAGACAAATCTCTGTCCGACTTTAAACCTTTGTGACTTATATATTTGAAGCTAGTGAATAAATTGTGTGTTCTTTGATTTCCTCCTGTCACTTGGATCCTTTCCTGTTAAGTTTTGTGTGTGCTGCGACAAATCGTTGTCGAAAAAATCCGGAATGGATCAGTGACCAAACTTGTTACAATTTATATTTATATTTTTTGATTACCCGTTTCAGCAAAACAATGATCTGCGGCCAACGGACGTTGCAACGGGTTGCCGATCCTCACATACGTTGATCCTTTCTTTATTGGTATTGTACAAGGGGTCCCCAAGCGACAAGTGATTGGATTACATAGGATCATATATCATACCATATCATATCATCTATTCTGCGCAAGTTTAATTCTTGTTCTACTGTGTAGCTCCACTAATGGGTTTAACCTTAAGAGGTCGGGCAATCTCAGCGCTCCTATTTAGGTAGATCTTTACCTGCTATGGAGTAAACAATGAACAATGGGCTCAATCGTCACAGTTGCGTATCAATAACCATTAGCCTATGAATCTACTTCCTCAATCTCATCCACGAATCCGGTATTCGGAAACCCCGAGCACAATCACTGCCAAGCAGATCATTACTTAAATATGACTAAATAATGGTCGATAATCACTTGAGACTGTGAGAGACATACATTAACGAAAAGAGGCACTGACATATTAATTTTGTGGCCTTATTGGCAAGTTATAAATATCTGTCAACATTTTGATTGATGTTGATCAGGCAAGACATGAATTCCCGAATTCTTTTCTCTCTTATTACTTGCATCTCTGCCACCCCAATTCCATCGTCTTCTGTTTCTGCTGCTACCAATGAGTGGATACTGTGGGAAACACAGGCTGAACCCACCTATGATATTAAAGGCAGTGTTGCCGTTGGCACCCCCAGACAGCAGGTTGGCTCCTTTGCCGTCGATACCGGTTCAAGCGATACCTGGTTCAATCTTAATCACTTCCGCAACACATCTTCTTCTACTTGCCACTATGCCAATTCCGAATTTTCCAGCGCCTACGCTGATATGACTACCAACTATGGCAGTTTTGTCAAAGATAAGGTTGAAATAGGGGGGCATATCATTGATCTTCAGTTCGGGATAGGCGAGAACGTTTCCTCTCAGAGACAGGGCACCTACGGCCTAAGCTTCCCGGAATACGAAATGAACGTGGTCAAGAATGGCGATAAGCCATATCCAAATCTTGTTCAAGCGATGAAACAGCAAGGCCACATTAACCGGGCCGCGTTTTCAATGTATCCAATCGATGGACCTCATGCCAAAGAAGAAAACTATACACAAGCCATTCTTTTCGGTGCCATTGACAAATCTAAGTTGGATGGTGATTTGATCCCTCTTCCAATGGTTGTAAACCATTGGTTCAGTCAGGCCAAATATGTGTACAACCTTCAAGTGGATGAAATTACAATCAGCGATCACTCGATTACAGGTCTAACCTCAAATGTGCCACAAGTTTCCTTTGACCTCCTAGTACGCAACTCAACAGTTGCACTTCTCGACTCTGGCAATCAAGCACTCAATCTTCCAAAGCAGACCTACAAGTCATTGTTGAACTATCTTGGCTCTAATGAAGTCAATGAAAAGGGAGAGGCTATCTTCCCTTGTACCACTTCAAAGGGAGACAAATTTCTCAATTTTAACTTCAGAGGAGGCTACACCGCGTCAGTTCCGATCAAGAGTTTATTGATGAGTCTGAACGATGGATCTGAAAACTGCGGACTCTATGTTTATCCTTCTTCTAAGATCAACCTGGGTATGCCATTTTTCGCAAACAATTACATTGTATTTGATCAAGAATCTCACCAAATCTGCCTAGGAAAACTCAAACAGAGGAGTACTAATAGTCAACAGATCCAGGCAATGAGTAAATTCACAAAGACAATCGACGCTGCTACTGTCACCATAGAGCCAGTGCCAAATCCTACTTTCCCTTATGCAAGTAAGAGCGGGAAAAGAAGTGAATGTTAAGTAATTCCTATTTAGTCGTCATCTTCAACATAGACATACTCTTTGCAATTCACAACTAGCCTTTTAAACATCCATCTCCACTCCAATGGATCACCTTTTTTCTTGATAAAATCAACTTTGGTGAATTCGTCGCTCACTGAAGGGAATCGAACTTGTCCTCTCATTAGCATCTTGCGCCGGTCGACTATCGTAAACGGGAAAATTGCCTCTCCGTCATTTTCCATTATGGCAACCATGGGGTCCACTTGAGGGATTTGAGCACCAATACGATTGAGCCCGTCGCAAATTCCGGAAATCAACGACTCCACTGGCACTTTGGAATAGAAACGAGTGAATCTTCCGGCAGGGATCAAGTCTTTAAACCGGTTTGCCTGCTGAGTGAGTGAAACTGGGAGCTCGGCTAGCTTGTTTTTCATGAACTGCATCTGTATGGGATCGGCCGAAATCATGGCCAACGCGTAATCATCTGCCCCAAACTTGTCACTGCTTCGATTCCGGGCAGCCTCGACAGGCTGTGAGAAGGTGAGGCCCGGGGACCCAAAAGAACTCATTCCTCTAGCAGGAGGCTGGGATGCAACAAAATTTTCACCGCCAAATGGTGACGGCTGGGTCATTAAAAGGTTATTCTTGGCAGGGGTTTTTGGCGGTGCTTTTGGCTTTGTGTGTACGTCTACGCGCAGTCCCTTGAGCAATCTGGTAGCCAACTCTAGCGGATCTCTACATTTATCAGAGCCAATAGTCAAAAGCTTGTTGGGTCTTCTGAACCATAGATGCTGTCGAATCATTTCAATTGTGAAACGGTCAGACGGGTTGATCTTAAGAGTACCGCGTAACAATGATAACACTTCAGATGGAATACCGGACCAGTGAAATATCAGAGACTTATCATCCGCTTTGATAAACGCTCTGAAATCCCGATCCTCCATCAATGGCTCGTTCCATGGGGTCATGCCACTAAGCAATACAAAAAGCACGACCCCACAGGACCAAATGTCTGCCTTGTCAGCATCATAGCTCCCTTGGAAGACTTCATATGCAACATATGGTGGACTCCCACACACAGTAGCGCACTGACGACGAGCGCCGGTGGTAGGTTTCCGGAATAACGTAGCCAACCCGAAATCACCAATCTTCAGATTTCCATCAGCATCCAAAAAAATATTCTCCGGCTTTATATCTCTATGTGCCACTCCTTTGCTGTGTAAGAAATCCACTGCACCTATCAATTGACGGAAATACAAATGAGCCACATCTTCTTCGAGGCCGATGTCTGGTTCAATCTTGTCAAAAAGATCTCCACCCATTGCATACTCCATTGCAATCCAATAATACTTGGGATCCGCACCATGGCCGAGGAACTTTACAACGTTCGGATGGGGATTACAATGTTTGTGGAGCATGTATTCCTTTTTAGAATTTTCCTGTTGTCCCTTTCGGGCTGCTAACTCTTTGTTGATAAATTTGATAGCTACAATTGATTGGGAGTTTTTGAGCACAGCAGATTTAATAAATGCAAACGCACCTTCTCCTATGGTATCGCCGTAGACGATATCCTCGAGATCCGGCAATTGTTCGACTTTTTTTGAACCCATTCCGTCTGTTTTGTTTGCGTCCGAGAAGATTTTGGAAGTTCGGTCGTCCTGCGCGTGCTGGTACTACGCGTGTTGCGTACGCGTTATAACTCCGCATGCATAGCCGTTCGGGCTGCAATGAGATAGATATAGACCTAGGTATCAGGGCAGTATGAGGTTGTGGCAATCAGATGAGAATTCAGCAATAATAAAGGATGGCAAATGAAAATCTGTATAGAAGCCTCGCGAGAGATTCTCGTTTTGTCTTATTACTGTTCGTGGTATTTTCCCAAAAAGAAACACAGGAAGGGTTGAACGGTGAATTGGCGATTATACAAAATACCATGAAGACAATAAAGAACTATGCATAGTCTATTGTTGTCCTGCTTGTTGTTTTCTGCCAAAAACAATGTTGATCCACTGCTCTTTAGCAGTAAATGTTGCTGGATTCGATAACAGCCCATCATAAGCCTCCGAAAAGAGTTGGGTGTATATAAAGGCTACACTGCCTCAAATCCCATCTCGTCAGAACGTATGTGGAAAGTTCAGATCGTAAAACACGCTAAAAAAAAAAAAAAAAAAAAAAAAAAAAAAAAAAAAAAA
>JAJLUR010000116.1:13633-41205 GCA_030674225.1 Blastobotrys terrestris | reverse complement strand
CGGCTACATTTTTGTAAATGCCGCTGGCCGCTTCGCGGCGTTGTGCCATTGCCCCCGGCAGGCAGATGGGTTAGGGACTTTACCTGCCACAATCTGGGTTAGCGTGCGCAACCCGTTCTGCCCTAGATCGAACTCGGCGCCTGGAGAATTAACATGCCAAGGGCTGCGCAGATTCCACTCGGCCATCTCCCCCAGAGCCCAGCATTCTTTCTTTGACTTATCCACTAATCGGTGAAATTCGTTCGTTTTCTTCTGCTATTTCCAAAAAAAAAAAAAAAAAAAGTGAAAAATTCATTATTCAACTAATCTCTCAAAATCGAAAAAAAAAATCGAGGACGCAAATGGGCCCAAAACCGGGTCTCGAAATTGGTAGAAAGTAGCAGTTAGACGAATAAACGCAAAAAAAAAAAAAAAAATTCCGGTTTTGTAGTGTAGGTGGTTATCACTCTGGATTTTGATCAGTTGAAGTCGAATTTTCCAGCGACCCCGGTTCGAGTCCGGGCAAGACCTAACGAATTATCATACATACGCATTAATTATATTGTATTTGATTTTAATTTTTAATTTAATTTTGAAATGCGCGTGCGCATGCGTGCGCATGCATGCATATGCGCATGCATATTGCATATTCATGCAATATATATATAATTAATTAATTATTAATTGGGCCCGCGCGGCATGGCCACACTATATATATATAGCACTATAGCTATAGCTAGTACTGCTGTTAACGTTGGAACGTTAACCTTTTTTTTTTTTTCCCAACTTTTTGGTGCACGTGGGAAAAGGCCAAATGCATGCATATGCATATGGGGCACGTGCACGTAAGATCGATCGATCCGCGGGTCCGGGGACCCGGAAATTAAAAATTAATCGAAATTAAATTAAAATAGATATATTGAAATTGAAATTAAAACCCCACTACGTACGCATATTCGATCGCAAATTCAATTTTTAAATTGAACTAATTGGGATAAAAGCTTAAGCTAGTTAAGATCCAACTGTGAAGACCTTATAGCGGTCAATGGGCCGGGCTAGCTTGGTTTTATAGGGCGATAACAATTGTATTGATCTTTTTCAATCCCAAACTGGGTGAGACTTGAAAAATCCTAACACAACCGCCTTGAATACTAGCGTATAACTATGCATAGATACCTATATATGCATATCTAGTATATGCATAGCTATACATAACCATATAGCATGTGCATATGCACATTAGTAATTATAACACTTCCCGAGATGATCTAAAGGCGAACCCTCTATGAAGTGGCGGAACGCCCATGAAATCTTAAAGATCGTGTACATTGTTCTCCCAGCTTGTAATGGGGACAGCTTCTGATCACCTTCTATCTTAGCCGGAGACAAAATTGTGATGAGATTCCTAGGAGCTTCATTTGACGGTATGAAATAGTCCCATCTCCTCTGACTGATATGACATTGGAGATATCAATGCTTCAATGTATCGACTTCCGTTTTACAAACGGAACATTTTTGTTGATTTGGAGATAATGACCCCGTAGTTCAAAAAGTTGGTGTATCTTCCGTAAAGAGGCAGATTCCTGATAAAGAACTTGTGAAAGAGGCCGATGGCATCACTGTCAATGCGTCCGAGCTTCTTCATTGTAATCCATAATGGTTCCAGTAACTATCTTCTTCAATTCCTCTAAGCTCTGGCCATGACCCCGCCAATATAGACGCCTATACATATCATAGTCATCAGGCTATATAATTCGAGAAGAACGCGGTACGAATCAATAAAAAAGAATGCCCAGGAAGAAACGCGGTAATATCTGGATCCATAACAACAGAGTTAAAGAAAAGAAACGACTGGCTCTTGCCGCGGCGGAAGCTGAACTACCACCATAGGCTGAACCCGTCCCGCAAGTAGAATACACAGATACACGGGTGCTAGATGATCAAGAAGAAGAGAGAGGGGCGGAAATGAACTGCTTAAGCATATGCAGAGCTAATAGTAGAGCAGCCGAAGAGAACAGTAAAAGCGCTTTCTACATCTGACGTCAGCACACCAGCAGACCTCAAGACTGCACACGGCCTCAGTCGTAGCGCTTTCTTTGCCAGAGAAAAAAGAATATGTAAGAGAAGAGCGATCCAAGCAAAAAACAAGCATTTTCCATTTCGCTCACCGTATTCAAACTGCAGTTGGCCATGACATAGGGAACGGAGGCTGCGGCATAGACGCACCGGAGGCGGGCACTATCGATGTTAACAATGGCACTAACATTGCTGGCTTCAGGCAGTGATAGTGTTGTCTGTTTGCAGTATCGATAGTACTGTCGAATCGAAGCCACAGACATATTTTCAGACGATCATATTTCTAGAAATGCTTCGAACGACGATTACTTAAACTCATCAAGAAATACACTGCCCATTATCTCGAAGAATGCAGGCATTGTTGAACGAAATGACCGTTTGGACGATAACAATGTCTCGGTTGTAAGACGGGATAATGCCCATCCTTTTAATTCACTGGACGTTGATGACACAAGTGACATCAGTGATCGCGATGATGATTTCCCGGATGATGACGTTGAAGTTAGTGCCCAGTAGTCGGCAGAAACGTTGAGTCATCGACTGAAGCTGAATATTGGTATTACAAGCAGGAGGCAGACAAGTATATTGGGAACAAGTCTCAGGCCAAATACAGGAGAGAGAATGTAGAGCGAACCAATTCTCTATCGGATGTGTGCTCATCCAGAAATTCCTGTCAAATCCAAAGACAAGCTAACGAGCGATGATGATGATGGTGATGATAAAGGATTATCTTCATGAACTTGGTACAGAATTGGAGCGGAATCCGAACGTGCAAAGCCAAAAATTGTACGGTATTTGCTCTCAACAAATTACTAGCAAAATACATATTGGCACCAAATGTGACCACAACGAGTGCCAAGAAGGCAGCGAAATATGCCTGCAGTTGTCGAAGCGAAAGGCGAAAACTTTACGTGGCCCAGTCAACGGGGTTTTGGATACACTGGAACTAAAAGAAAGTCAAGTCAACAGGGTAAAGCTAAAAAAGTCCCTGAGCACAAAAAAACGGATTCAGCGAGAAAAGCGACAATACAGTATTTCCAGAGCCTTATGCCGGAAGAGCGTACTAAAGAAAAGATGAATGAGTATCAAAAGGAAACATACGGTCTGGAATTTCAAAATACCGCAATTTACAATTATTTGAAGTCACTTGATTTTAACTATGCATGTGCCCGGCACCTCAACACAATCAATTTTTAATAATGAATATGAGATATTCAAACCTCATTTTAGAGATGAATGATCTAGCTAGCTAGGCCAGAATGGAATATTAAGCAACACGGTCCCGCTCATATGGTCCTGGGAATAACTGGGAAGGAAACCTCGACCATCTGACACACCATGAAATCTTGCTGCATTGATGGACGAAACCCCTCTTGTAAATGTGCTACTTCACTCATTAAGACGTTTACGTCGACGGCAAGCAAGTGAAGAGAGGACCGAGTCACAATTCACCATTTACTGACTGTGTGTGCAGATAAATAGTTAAGGAAGCAATACACACTTGTACAATAATAAAAGTAATGGAATGAGTCTCATGAACGAAAGAGCCTATAGTATAAATCCAGTGAAGCCGAGGAATGCCGCAAAAATTCCTGCGCCGTTTTGGGTGGGCTGGCTAATATCGGAAGGTGCATACGATAACGCGCGCGGACGATGCGTGGCCAATCGCCGTTAATTAACATTAGATGCATTTTTGTGTTTGGTGCCACTGTCGATCTCTGCGGGGAAGGTCTTGGATCGGTGCTCGTATTCCGAGAGTGCTGGTTGGCCAATATCACCAGAAGGAAGCATTTTAAACCAGTGAACGCAACCCATTGGTCAACCATTCTTCAAAACAGAAGCACCGTAACGACGTATATCGCTCTGGGAGTCAGTTTCAAATGTAACTAGACTATTAAGCTATTTTCGGAAGAATATCTGCGTTAGAAAACGCGGAACAGAGTAGCGGAGGAAGAGGAGACCGGCACCGGCGACACTTACTATTAGCGATTTTTTTTGATAACACTCGGAGGAGATAGGATACGCCTTGTGCAGCAGCAGGCATATAAAAGAGAGGGAAGAACCCGGATTTTCTTCTTCTTCTTCTTCTTCTTGTTTCCTAGATAGTTTGTTCTCGTTAAGAAATGTTGGTCGAACTTTTATCAAATCCAGACATACTCGTGCCTACGATTTGGGCAGGGGTGATCGGTCTCGGGATATACTATTTCATCATCTATCCATTATATTTCGCTCCACTTTCAAAGGTACCTGGTCCAACCATCAGTGCACTCACTGAAGGGTGGATCCTGTACAAGACATGGAGCGAACAGCGCATCCGGCTGGTGCACAAACTCCATCAAGAGTACGGACCAATTGTTCGGCTATCTCCGCGGGAAATTTCAGTCTCAGACCCAGAGCACATCAAGACCATATACACTGGAAACTATGACAAGTCGCAGTTTTATGGCCAATTTGGTGGATTCAACAGATACAACACCTTCTCCTCCTTGACTAAGGCGGCCCATCTTCAGCGTAGAAAGAGATTGAACCAGTTCTACTCAAAATCCACAGTAGCCTCGCCAAAAATGGAAGAGCGAACGCAAAAAAGAATTAGGGACACATTGCGATACATCGTTAACAACAGGTCACCAACAGTGGAGGTCTATGATCTATTCCATGCATTGGCGATGGACACTGTTACCAATTTCTTACTCGGTGATGAAAATGGGTCCAATTTCTTGAAAACCGGTGACTGGTCAATGATTAACTGCTATCGTTTGCAGTCGACCACCTGGTTCTGGGTCACTCTGTTACCAAAGTTTTACGATGCGGCAGTTGACAAGGCTACGAAGATTGCGTCTGCCACTACCGCCAAATGGGTCAAGGCTAACACACTATCAACAATTTCCGACAAGCTTGAACCAGAGTCAGTTTTGGCCCAATTGACAAAGCATGGAGTCACGGGACTCGACGCATGTTCTGAAGTCCAGGATCATAGTGCTGCCGGCCATGAAACTACCGGGGCAACCTTATCTTTCCTCACCTATCACGTCTCCACCCACCCAGAAATCCAGGAAAAGCTCAACAAAGAACTCGTAGATGCATTTGGTCAAAGCAACGGTGAGCAAATTGAAACATTGCCTTACAAGGAAGTTGACGCCCTGCCATATTTGAATGGTGTTGTAATGGAAACCCTTCGATTGTATTCGGCAATCCCTGGCGCAGAACCAAGAATGACACCGCCCACAGGCATGCAGGCCACTAAAGATTTAGTCATTCCTGGCGGAAATATCGTCTCAATACAACCATGGACTGTTCACCGTGACCCTACAGTCTACGCAGAACCATTAGAGTTTAGCCCCGAACGATGGATTAACTCTAGTCCAGAGCAACTCAAGCTAATGAATAGGAATTTTATGGCATTTGGTGCTGGTGTTAGGATGTGTCTCGGAATGAACTTAGCCATGCAGGAAATCAAGTTGATTGTCGCATCAATCTACCGCACGTACAAGACCCAAGTGGCCGAAGGCTTTAATGGTGAAGACAAGATGTATATTGTGGATAAGTACACCACTCATCCAAAGGGACATGAGTGCTTGCTAAACTTCTACCCACGAAACCCATAAAGCTTAAGCATATTTTTTTTTTATCTATATAAATGTAATGACAGAGCAAACTTGTCCTGGGCACATCAATAATATATATTTTTTTGACAATGTTTATGCCAGTTTCGCTGTATCCAGTAAACATTCTAACGATGGCCACTCCATCTGGGGCAGCTATTGGCACCGGAATAGTGAAGTTAATGAACCAGCTCAAAGAAAATGGAATAGATAATTCAGATGCGTCGAAAGATGCTAAAATGAGTGTCATCAGCAAACTCCCTGGAATATTTGGCGATTATCCCACAGACCAGGATATTGCCCCCAGTGCAATCTTTCTTGTTGTTTTCTTAGTCCTTGCGACCGCTCACGGCTATGTATTCTACAGAGATCAAAGAGGCGGCCAAAAATTTTATTGGACACTGGGACTTTGTGGTTACTGCCTAATGCGGGTGATTGGCTTCAGCTTGAGACTCAAATGGGCAAAAGACGTGTTTGCAATAAAAGCGGGAATTGCCTCGACAGTATTCAACCTAGTACCCGTGCTATTTGTTAAACTGATGAATATTTCTCTAGCCCGCAGGTTTTTCATTTGGAAACACCCAATGGTCGGCTCTTCTAGGTTGTTCTCTGTTTCCATGTTTATTTTGCATTGTCTTGTTGTGATTATAATTATAACCGCAATATTAGGACAGTCGCTGCCTTACATCTATTTCCTCTCTCAATCACATTTTGAAGCTTGCAAACGGGTCATGCGAGCTGCAGCAATTTTCGACTTGCTGTACACTTTATGTCCGATACTGTTGGTCATCCTTGCACTAACCGTTCCGTTTGAAGCCACACTGACCGCTAATAGCAACCCGAGGAAACGAGTCCCTAGTACAATACAGCCCACATGGATTGAATGTGCTCATATCAATTATTTTCCTCTTCTAGGGACACAACACTTGGTAGCCAACAACAGAGCTATAAGGGTAATTCCTTCGCAAAACCCGCCTACAAGCGGGATATCTGATGAACGGCAAAACTGGGATTATCGAGGGCCCAACATCGAAATGGCCATTCTACTGCTATGCCTTACAACTCTAATCCTGACAGTGAACACTTGTTTCCGCACAGCGTCAACCTTTATAAATCGGGTGCGGGGTGGTTTCGAAGAAGAGTATGGACACTGGATATTCCACAACTACATTTTCTACATCTTTTACGGCGCATTCGATGCAGTTGTCCAAGTATTGTATCTTCTCTTCAGAGTCGACCTGAGATATTACATCCCTGATCGATTCCAAAAGAGGAATTCCCATGAGGAGGACAACGAGAGATCTTATGAAGACAATAATGAAAGTGGAACAAAGGAAATCTCTTCGAAATCTGAAAAAGCCACAACCTCTCCTATATTTGTCTAACAAAAGCACTGTGTCAAAAAAGGAATACACGAAGTCATACATCGGATATAACAAATAAATAAAAAAAAAAAATACTAAAACGCTCGTGGTTAGTTATATTAAATATTCAGTTTTCATATTATACTCCAGGTACAGGCGTACAGCCGCTACAGCCCCGTCCATCCCTTGCCGATCCCAGCGCCGCGATAGCACACTACGTGTTAGCAGACAGAAATCAAACACACACTTCCACTATCATCACTACATTTAGCATATAAAAGATGGATAGATTCAGATCAAGACCCACTCCCGGTGGTGGACAGACGCCTCCGCCAAATCCTCAAGGTCAATACGGCGGACGGGTTCCAGTGGGAGGGAGGAATGAGAAGCCAATGCCTCCGGGGTACAATGGCACACCACCTCCGCCACCACATGGCAACCGAGGGCCGCCACCACCGCAATCGGCTGCTCGCGGCGTTCAAATGAAGGTGGTAAGCCCACCTGATAACTCTTATGTTCTGGGTAACTTTATAGTTGTGCCTCAGGGAACGTTCAGAGATGGCACTTATGTCATCATCAACGGTCAATATGTGTTCACATGTAAGGAAGTTCGAGACTTTCCACAAGATTCCATTGGTGCAGGACTACCGCAGAGAGAGTGGGCTCGGTGGTCCAAGAATGAAGTTGTGTCTGTTGCCCCGTATGATATCTTTTCCGAAGGGAATGGCAAGGTTTACCTAGGCACGCTTGATGTTGAGATTGATTTCCAAAACAAGAACAAGGCGGTACCACAACCATTTGAACAAGACAGATTGACGCAAAGGTTCATTGGAGAGTTCAAGAACCAGATCTTCTTTCCTGGTCAAAAATTAGCAATGGAGTATATTGGATACACATTTATGGTTAATGTCATGTCCACACAGGTAGTAGATCTAGGGTCATTTACCACTGAAGAAAAGGATCACCAAGGTTTAATGACCAAAGACACTCGAGGAATTTTAGTCGACCACACTGATATCAATTTCTACAAGCCAAAAGGTGGAGCTATCAATCTTAAGGCTGCCGATAACAAGCCGCGTGTGAACGCTATTTTACAGCCAAATTTCAAGTTCGAAGATATGGGCATTGGTGGTTTGGATGAACAGTTCAACACCATCTTTAGAAGAGCATTTGCTAGTAGAATCTACCCTCCCAAGGATGTTGAGAAGCTTGGTATCAGCCACGTCAAAGGGTTGCTTCTTTTTGGACCTCCTGGTACTGGTAAAACGTTAATTGCCCGTCAGATTGGGAAAATGCTTAATGCAGTGGAACCAAAGATCGTAAATGGACCAGAGATGTTGAACAAGTATGTCGGTGGTTCAGAAGAAAACATTCGTAAATTATTCAAGGATGCGGAAACAGAATACAAGGAAAAAGGCGATGAATCTTCCCTTCATATTATCATTTTTGATGAATTGGATGCAGTGTTCAAACAGAGAGGTTCTCGTGGCGACGGTACGGGTGTTGGTGATAATGTAGTTAACCAGCTTTTGGCAAAGATGGACGGTGTTGAGCAATTGAACAACATTCTGGTCATTGGTATGACCAATCGTAAAGATTTGATTGATAGTGCGCTGTTACGTCCTGGTAGATTTGAAGTACAGCTTGAAATTTCTCTGCCAGATTTGAAGGGGCGTGAACAGATTTTCAAGATTCAAACTGCCAAGATGCGACGAGAAAACACTCTGGCAAGCGATGTTGATGTCAAGGAGCTTGCTGGAATGACCAAGAATTACAGTGGTGCGGAAATCGAGGGTGTCGTTAGATCGGCCGCTAGTTTTGCAATGAACAGGAATGTTAGACTTGAAAGTGGCAAAGGCATCGTTTTTGAAAAGAGCAATGGTGATATTAAACTGACTCGTCAGGATTTAATCAATGCAATTTCCGAAACCAAACCTGCATTTGGTGTCAGTGAGGATGAATTGGAAAATACTATTCGTGGAGGTATTATCAAATATGCTAGCCATATTGACGATATCCTTGATCGTGGTCAACAACTGATCGAACAAGTCAAACAAAGTGACCAATTCCCTATCATTTCTGTTTTGGTCCATGGACCGCCTGGAAGTGGTAAAACTGCGTTGGCATCCACTTTAGCCTTAGGGTCGGACTTCCCATTTATTAGGATGATTTCACCAGCTGAAATGATCGGTATGAGTGAAGCTAATCGCATCCAACATATCAGCCAAATGTTCCAGGATTCCTACAAGTCGCCATTGAATGTGTTGGTTTTGGATTCCATCGAAGACATTTTGGACTGGGTGAACATTGGGCCTCGGTTCTCTAATCCTGTTCTCCAAGCGCTCAAGGTCTTCCTTACAAAAATGCCACCTAAGGAACGTCGATTGATTGTCCTTTGTACCTCTTGCCATCGTAACATTTTGGAGTCTTTGGATCTCTTGAAATGTTTCAATCAGGAAATTTATGTTCCAAATGTCTCTTCTCTGCAGGACCTTTTGCAAATTTTCGATAATGTAGACTTCTTGGCAAGTGTTGAAGAACGACAGGATGTTGTTCGAAGGATCGAATCAGAAACTGGTTCCAGCGTTTTAGGAATTGGGATAAAAAAGGTTTTGTTCAACATTGAAGCGTCATCTAGTGCGAAAGGGGATACGGCTAGTGTCTTTGTTGACATGACTGTTAATGATATGAGGAATAAACCAGGGAAAATAGCAGACTTTTAGTTCTTTTAGTATTTGATTAATATGTGTATAAAAGCGAAGAAAAGAAACAAAGAAAAAAAAAAAAAAGAGGAAAAGGAACAAACAGCTATTTTTTGATAATAATTTATAGAAAAAGCTAAAGTAAAATATTGTGCTCAATTTCCTGAACGGGACTGGTGTTGATTGATGGAGTATGAGGTTCCCCTAGGATTATTTCCGAAGTCCAAGGGCCGGTTTGTTAAAAATAATTCCAAGCCAAATAGCATCACAAAGAGTAATGTTCCCGCCATAGGATAAGCAATAAGCATTCCAAGACAAATGAGGAATCTAGCAGCTACCATGGAATCCTGTGTGTTCAATTCTGCTGGGGGAACAGGAGCCGATCTAGAATTTGAAGTTTTGGAGAGCAATTCAAGTATATCATCGTAGAGATATTTAGGTGGAGTTGGAACTCTTTTCTTTTTGACGTGGCTTGATGGAATATCGTTGATTATGGTGGGTTTAGGCGCAGTATAATCCGGGTGAGACATTCTATTATCCAAGTTTGTCACTCCAGGGTTTTTGTAGGGCACTACCAATTGAGTAGATTGTGGTGGTGGTGGTACTTCTGAAAGATGCGCAGCTAAAGTTTTGCGGACACTTTCATCCAATTGTTTTGGCTGACTATTGCTAGAGGAGGAAGCTACGGATGGAGGTGGAGCGGCAGGATCTTCAAGGTCATCCTCAATGTGCTCATCATAAATATATTCCTTTTTTGGCGACAGTCCTGATGGCGGAGAGAAGGTTCCATAGCTCTCAAAGGATTTCTTTTTTCTGAAAATACCTTTTAATTTACCGAAACCGGTCCCTTTCATTTTGTTTATAAGCAATGGATGAAAGAAAAGTTAAATTCGTCACAACGCCGTATAATTAGCGGACAATACATAATTAGATCACAATGGGAAGTGACAAAAAAACAAATGCAATGAATTAAATTAATACGAATAGTTTAGCGACCACCACCACCTTCAGCAGGACCTCCAGAAACCATCATCATCAGCAACAATGGGACAATGTACATCCAATATTTCTGGATAAACGATTTTGGTGGCTCCTCAACAGGAATTTCATTATCGACCAACTTGACTGGATTTTTCATCACCGGAATTGGCCCTTTGAGGTCATTCTTAACTATACGAACTGAATTTTCTCCATTTTGTAGCCGCGAGTAATCCAGTTTTTCAACTGACCCGTCGTCATTCAAACGGATGGCAATTGAATCACCATAATCTGTTGGACCGGAAAAATCAGTTAAACTCATACATTTGAACTTGCCCCCAATCTCAACCCCTACACATGCTTCACCAGCCATTTTTTCCTTATTCATATTCATCTCATAGTGAATATCCGTTACATCATCCGCATCGTACGTGACCACACCACGGACACTGGTTTGTGTGGATCCTACCGGCTGAACAAGGACCTTGACGCTTTGTGCAAGGGCTAATGTCAGCAAAAGGCTCAGTAATAAGACTATTCTGCCGAACATGAAATCTCTGATAATATAAATACACTGATGCAATATATACACAGTTTGTGTACTTTGGGTTCGGCCCGATATGGTGCTGCTTCGGTATTCCCGAGTACTTCTCAGCACGACCATTGGGACTTCTCATTGGTTCAGTATACACAATTTACACCATCTTCCCCGAAAAATCTTAAATATTATATATTTTCACTAATAATGTCAGCAGCATCTCCAACGCTCAAGGTAAGTAAACTAAAGACCGGGGAGTTTTTTTTACATCGGCGATACTAACGTGTTGCCATAGGTTTTGAAGTGGTCCTTCCTCGGTGCCGGTGTTTTCTACGGATTTTTTCACAACAGAACTTTAGCCAGCCAAGCTGAAGAAAAGAAGTTCCAAGCCGAATGGACTAGGAAGGAAAATCTCATTAAGGAGGCAAAGGAGAAATACGCTAAGTTGAATGCTCCAAAGGCCGACGCTTCTGGTGTTATCACTGACGTCAATGACCCTAACTTTGATGTTGAAAAGTTTGTCAACCACGCTCTTAAGGAGTAGATATATATAATACAGTAGATTTGTAGACCACTCCCACTACTCAAAAATTAACATGGATAATGTATATTATTTTGAGCGCTCTCTGTATTTTGGATATTTCATGACGGGATATGCTGCACCGCATATGTAGAATTGGTTGTCGTTCGAACTTCCTCGAAGCATTTCCCAAACCCAACGTCACACACGGTCCTTTCTATCTTTTTTTTTGTTTCTAATGGAACTAACAATTGATGTCACAAGCACTCAATTGGCTTGGTAGACTTAGGCCCTTTACATCAATCACGTGATTATCCGGTCACCCACCACAGTGGTATTTGGGAGGTTTTCGGATCCAAAATTTTGAAATGGAACTGAAAATTTCAACCCTCTCGAGCCAGTGAACACTAATTAATATAAAAGAATGCTGCGAAATAGAGGAACCGGACTTTTTGTTCGATCCTTTTCTAGCACCACTAGGGCTTCAAATGCATCGCCATCTATGAAGATCCAAAACGAGGTGATGCGACGGGCAGTGTTGAAAGGGGAGTGGAAAGAAGGTCCACCAAGTTTCAAGACCAGAAAGGCTCGACTTGGATACAACTCGCCGATAGGTTTGGAAGAGGTTTTCTCAGAAGCAGTAAAAATCGTCAAACAAGACTCGGAAGCCCATTACGCCATGGCCAAAGACTTGGAGGAGCAGCTAACACAAGTGAAAGGACGCAAGAACATTCAAAAATTAAAGAAAGAAATTAATAAGCATCTTGTTCGAGCTGAATTGCATAATCCGGAAGTCTTGTATAATCATACCATTAAGAAGGATGACTTTGACGTCCCAGTTTTCCGATATTTGGCCCAAAGGGACTGGAAGGACTATGACATGTTAATGTTGATGCAACGACTGGAAACATTACATGTCATTCCTGATACGATGCCAACCTTGGACCCTCGGGCCAAGGTTGAGTTGCAATTCCCTGGTGTCATTAATAAATGGATTGAACCCGGTAAGCTCGTCCGCAATGAGGTAGCTGCCAAGCGTCCAATTCTCAAGGTCCAAGAATTTGACAAAATCTCCCCAGGATCATTGTATACTGTTTTAATTGTTGACCCAGACACACCTGATGTTTTGAACGATACTTTCAGCACCACACTTCATTGGGCTGTTGCCAATGTTCCACTGTCTAATGTGGATCATGTTGTAGATGTGTCCAAGGCAGACGAATTGTTAGCTTATTTACCTCCTCACCCAGAAAAGAACTCCCCAGCCCACAGATACTGTGTATGGGTGTTCAGGCAGGAAACGAGAGAGCCAGAGACGACTATTAGAAAGATTGATGTTGTTCAGGAAGATGTTGAACGGGACTTTTTCGATATCCGCTATTTTGCCGAAAAGTACAACCTTGACCCTGTGGGTGCGCACTTTTGGCGATGCACCTTCGACAGATCTACTGATCAAGTGAGAGAGAGATTTGGTCTTGGTCCTGGTAATGTATATAGTCGTGTGCGAAGCGGCACTCTGAGGGAGGACCCTAGACACCAACATGAAGAGTAGCTCTTTCTTTTTTTTGTAAATATATTAACGTTTTTGTATTTTCGTTATTTTAGGAGATGACGAATCGGAATAAAATCTACGATTTCCTCGCAATTTAATGTCTATCGTCTACGCAAATCGTCGTGGGGGGAGGGTGGAGCTACCACCACGTCTATTGGGAAAAAGCAGTATTTAGACGACGGACACTTTCTTAAGCTTCTGCTTTGTAAATAATAATAATAATAATAAACTAAGAATGGTATCACTTGTTATCCACGGAGGAGCTGGAAAGATTTCATCGAAATTGACGCCAGAAGAGGATGCAGATTACCGTGAGGGACTTCGCGATTCCCTGTTGGCGGGAAATCGGGCACTAGAAGAGACTGACGATGCAGTCAAGGCAGTGGTGACTGCAGTCAAGTCCATGGAAGATAACGTCATGTTCAATTGCGGAAAAGGTGCAGTGTATACTACAGACGGTACCGTGGAGTTGGAGGCCAGCCTGATGGTAAGTGGTGGCCGTGAGAAAAAGGTATCGGCTGTAACATTAATTAAACACGTAAAAAACCCGATAGAACTCGTACAACATTTGCTAGAATTCGAGGATGATCCGCATGTTCTGTTGTCTGGGGAAGCTGCTGAAAAGCTGGCAGAAGGGTTTGGTTGTGAAATGGTCTCTCAGGATTACTACTATACACAAAAACGATGGGAACAACACCGTAGAGGACTGAAGAAGGAGCAACTTCATGAGGAGACGGAGTTTGTTCCCAAGGAACTGTTGGCGCTGTAGCTATAGACTCTAAAGGCATAATCGCCACTGCGACTAGTACGGGTGGATTAACGAATAAGAGACCCGGTAGAGTAGGTGACACACCACAAGCAGGTGCTGGCTTTTGGGCCGAACAATTTACCAGAAAACGGAATCTGATCCAAAGGGCTTTTTCCACAAAGCCGAAAAGAATGGCAATTGGCCTTTCTGGGACTGGTAATGGAGATAACTTCATCCGGTACTCAGTCTGCCATTCAACAGTTGCTAGAATCAAACATCTCGGAGAGTCGCTTCAACAAGCAACTGATAAGATTGTTTCTGAAGTCCCCACTGAGGCGGGAGTTATAGGCCTAGATTCTGAAGGCAATATGATCATGTCTATGAATAATGATATGAACCGGGGCTATATCGATCCTCGGGACGGTATTCCAAGGACTGCACTTTATGGCGATGTAAGAGTTAAAATGAAGTTACTGGCAATTTTTTTCTTCTTTCTATTATATAAAATATATATATTATATATCATTTTGTTGCATTATGCACACGCTTCTCTTTGACACTTTCTTCAAGATGTTTCCAAGATTCTTCACGAGATTTCTTCCTGCCTTCAGCAGCCTCTTTAGATTGCCTATATAAAATGGCGCACTGATCATAAAGAACTGGATTCGCTTCCATGAATAACTTTGTAGCGTTGAAAATCATGCTGTGGATGGTCTTGTTCCAGTGGCCAGAAGAATTTTCGTGGAGGGCAGAAAAGATGATTGGCAGAATAGTTTCACAGTTTTCAGTAACCAAAGAACAGAAATAATCATGCGACCAATAAAACAGGGCCCGCTCGGCAACCTGGAAATGTGGAGAAGAGATACATTTGGCCAATTGGACGAATAACGGGACTTGGATTTTGATGAACTCTGAAGGTTCAATCACCTCAAAGATGTCTTCAATTTCAATCAAAAACAATACTTCCTTCGGACTGGACACTTTTGGCCAATATTTGAGTAATCCAAGGATCACCTCTTCGGTCAGGGTAGGATCTTTTTCTAGGAATTGAACGACACAATATGCCAGTTGTGAATGGTACAAGGACAATGCACGTGGTTTATGCATCGGAAGCAAGACACGACTCAAAAAGATTTTGTGCTCTTCTTTCAATGGCAATGCAAAGCCATTGATGATAGAACCAAGAATTTCTAACAACTCTGCGATGCCGTTGAATCGTTCGGTTTCGTATACAAACTGGAAAAAGACATTGTTGATTGACCTTCTAATAAATGCCCGCAGGTTGAGGAATTTTCCGTAAATTCGATGTAGAGTAGTCTTCAGACATTCCCGTTCTCGAGGGTCTTCGGAGTCAAACAACTCCAGCAGGTTTTGAACAAACTGGTGGTCAATGTATTGTTTTGCAATGTTTTGGTTAAAGTCTGACGATTCAATGAACCGAAGGAAGAAGTCGTACACCACTGCCATGTGTGGCCATGATACTTCACTCACTGGCTCGTCTTCGTCCGGATCGAATATGTCGCCCACCGGATTGACCGGTGGGGGGATGGGTCGGAATAGGTTCTTTGCAAACATTTCCACGACGGCTGCATACATTTGTTCGGTGATTGTGAAATGGTTGGATGTTATGAAATCCAGCAGCTCGTGTAATGCGATTCTTTTGATGTCTTTGCCTTGGATATCTGACGCCGGATCGGTGAAGTCAAAAATGATCTTGCATTGGTCAACCTTTTTCAAAAATAAATCTGCCCGTTCTTCGGACGGAACTTCATTGAACGAAGGCAATCGCTCCAGCTCACGCCTTTCTGAGATTTCAAACCGAGAGGAATTGTGTCGTTTGGGCGGCCGGATACCATCGATCCCCCCCAATCTATCAAACGACAGCCGTTGAGGCGATGCTGCTCCACCATTAACATGCTCTGCGTTCTTTAGGATCTCCAAATCATTTGGCATAGACTCGGTGGATCCAGGCGGAGGGACGTTTGTGGACGATACAACCAACGTCGGGTGCCCTGATCCACCACTTCCGCCACCACTCATGTTGCTCAGATCTAACGAAGACGGCATAGGTGTATCCGCCATCAACGTAGTTGAACTAGTACCTGAGCCTGCAGGCACGTTACTGCTGCTATTATTACTATTACTGTTGTTGGTGTTGTTGTTGCTGCTGCTGCTGCTGTTGTTGGTATTATTGTTTCTGGATGTAACTGATGAGTTGGCCGCGTTACTGTCCAATGCTTCTGGCCGTAGCTGTTCACTCGAACTCGCCTTGTGAACTTTTTCATCCTTCTTTCTCCCACTCTTCGATTCGTGGCTTTTGGAACGCCCCAATCGCTTGGTCCATCCTTTCATCATTTTTTGGTGAAATAATAGCTTCCCCGGTGGTTATTCTGGAAGATCGTTTCGTATTCTTGGTAGTTCTCGATCAAGTTTACACTTAACCCTTCCTCGTGTTCCCTAGATTAGTTCAACTCTATCTTTTTCCTTTCTTCTCTCTCTAAACTCTCTCTCTTGGGATATTTATCAGGATCTTCTACTTCTCCTTGATATTATTGTGTACACTTCGCTTTATCCAATATTCACATTATTCCCCCTTTTACAATCAGGGTAATGCCATCCCAACCGCGTAAACGCGCGTATCCCCTCCCCCTCCAACAACAACCAGCTTGTCAGTGTGTGTCCGCGCCCGCCCGCGTTCGGCCAGTTTCGGCGTGCATATTTGGGTGTTTCAAAGTGCGCAGGTACTAAATGGCTGATCATTTCACTGCCTCAGCTGAGGGTTTGGAGAACATAACACCGGTCGAGGCATTAGCTTTTGTGGGCCACCGAAGTGTTACACTGACCATTTATGCTGCGCTTATCGTGAATACTTTTATTATTTTAGCGTGTATATATAATTTCTCTTTTGTGTACTCAGTTGTGTAGGTCAGCTGATTCTGAGCTTATTTCAGCAGATCCACCTCACCTCCTCCCCCCCTATTTTCGTCAAATAGTTGTATACATAATTAACATTCTATGCCAATTAGCTGGTTTGATTGTTTACATTCCTCGTCAATAAATCTGGTAGTTGTATATAGCCGGACGTAGTATGCAAACATATATATGAAAAAAGAGAATTACGATTTCAATTCTTTTTACAAAAAAAAAAAAAAAAAAAAAAAAAAAAAAAAAAAAAAAAAAAAAAAAAAAAAAAAAAAAAAAATCACATCTGTATATATAATAATAATAATATATATCTTTATTCATATATATATATATATTTCATCATGCTGGGGCTGGTATCCCTTCTTCTTCTTCCTCAACCTCTTCTATTCCACCATTATTATCATCGTTAGTGTCATCAACTGGTTCTGGTTTTGCATTAGTAGCGCTGTCATTATTACCAATACTTTCGGCTGGAAGTTGTTGTTGTGCTGATTCTCCAACGTCTTCATTAGTATTTTGATTGTTGACTGTAGCAGTCAATTCAGCAAGTCGCTTAAGATTTGGAACCTGCAACCATCCTGGAATATACGACTCAATTCGCTTCAAGACTCTTGGTTCCATGATTTCAAATGGCCCACTATCATCTAATGGAATGTTTTCCAACAACAAGGTGTTATTGTTGTCATTCTTAACCCGAGATGCAACAGCTTGCAAAATCTCTTGGCTGATTGGAGGCTCGTAGTCGGCCACAAGATATTGATTAATGAGCTTTTGAATTTGTGCTGGCGTTAAAGTCCAACAAATATCGTAGATGATATCAATATCTTCCAATGTGGACTTCTTTAATTGCAACAACTTGACCGATTGCATAATATGCTCAAGTCTAAGCACCCCTTCGGCAACATCATGAGCCTTACACCATTCCTCAATCCGCGTGATGTTATAATTGATTTGAAGTCCTCGCTTCCACGATAAGAATGTTCTTCGCATCAACAAATCATTAAACGCCTTCACACCAACAAGCTTTAACAGTTCCATAATTGGCTGCTTGATGAATTCAGGCTCCAGGTAATACGCGTCCATTGCTTTGTGTACCTTATTGAATAAACTCAACAGGTCATCCATGGTGGCCGTATTTTGTCCAGAAGTAAACATCTTGGAAAGGAATCGAGTATTTTCAGCCGTAATGAACCCTGGTAACGATTGTGACATGACAATGGCTGGCACAATCATCTTGTCCAAAACTTTCTTGATTTCCTTCATCCAAGTGTGGTAAATGTTGAATTCCAAATTCTCCAAGTCTTGTTTAACAATACCAACCAGACGACCATATTCTTGGAACTCATATTCTCCCATTTCATCTAGTAATGCTTCATTTTGAACAATGTTGGCCTCAGCTAAGCAAATAAATGAAAGAATTTCGTGAACATTCGACAGCCAAAACGCACCTGGATTGATGACGTCCTCACCGTTACACTTCATAACAGAATCCTGAATTCCTTGCATCACCTGTCCCAAGAATCGTTCAGACTCTTTGACAAATCCCAATCTCCACATCTCCGACGTAATCAAGTTGATAATATTAGCCGGGAATAAAATTTCCTTCGATGTGATTTTTTCAGTACTCGACGGAGGCGGAATCTTGAGATTGAAGATGAGTCCTTGAATAACTTCGGCAAACAAAACTTTTTCGTCTTCCAGAATTCGTTCAATCTCACCATTCAATCCTAATGAGCTAATAGAAATTTCAGTGCTTGAAGAATACTGTCGGCGATGCTCATTGGATGTATTAGGAAGAGCAATCGAAGCTGGACGTGGACTGAATCCAGGGGACTCTTTGGTAAAGGCTGCATTGCCGCTGAAGCTCGCGTTGGTAAGACTTCGTCGTTTCGGATTACGTTTCTTGTTTGTGGTCGAAGTACCATTCATGTTCAAACTTCGGAGTGGTGTCACACTTGGAGCCATTGCAGCAGCCGTGGCGTTGATCTTGGCTGAACTTTCCAAATCGTCCTTAAGCTGTTCAATAGTTTGAGCCAAGTTAGCATTATTCTCTTCATATTGTTTGATAGTTTTTGCAGATTCATCCAAAGCTTGTCCCTTAGACTCAAGCTGTTCCTTGAGCTGGCTATTTTCGTCACTCAACGCCGTAACCCGTTGCATAGTCTCATTATATTCTTGTTGAATTCGGTTCAGTTCAACTTGAATGCGTTCAATCTCAGCAACATGCTGACCCTTGGTTTCTTCAGATTCAGCACCAAGATCAACATAGCGCTGTTCAGCTTCACTGTGTTTATTCTGCCAATGGGTCAACTGGCCTTGGATTTGTTCAACAGTACTCTTGAGCTTCTTATTTTCCTGTTTTCTAGTTGCTAGAGCTTGCGTAAGTTCAACAACCTTATTTTCGAGCTGGTATTGAACTTCCTTGTAATGATTGACAGACTTAGCTTCAACTCGGAGTTGTTTGAGTTCTGCAATTGCTTGCCTCCTACGAACAAGACTTTGAATAATCACAATCTTTCTTCTATCAGCTTGATAATTGGTCCTGGCAACATGACCTCTCCAATTCCGCTGAATCGTAGTGGCTGCTTCATTGTAACGCTGTTCCATCAAGCTTTTCCTCAAAATGAACCCACGAACAATTCTCTGCAGGTCCAGAATGGATTGTCTGGAAGAAAGGTACTTTTGACGTTGAGAATAACCTTTCCATCGTTTTTGAATGACGGTAGCTGCCTTTTCTTCGCGCAATCGTTGATATTCTTTGCGGGCAACATATCCTCGGAACATAGCTTGCGCCCGGATAATTGAGGACCGAATAAGACGGTACTGATTTCTATAGTAGATCATTCTCAAGTTCTTTTGAATGATGATGGCGCATTCGTTCAATCGATCACCGCGAAGTTTTTCCAAATATGCCAACATACCAGCTCTAAAGAATATCTTGGTCTTACCCAATTGGTAGTTATCCTCCTTGGTGATGGAATTCTGCAAAATCACGTTACACATCGTCTTGATATCGCTGGACCATTTTTCAGACGGAATGAGCATGTAATATCTATCGGCAAACTCTTCATAAGTCCATCTTGTTGGGAAACCTGCGCATGATATTCTGATGGTTTCCAAAACACCGCATGCTCTCAGTTGGGAGAGAACCATAGGACCGTTGAACTGCCATGCGGCCTTGTCATCGTTTGGCTTGATGCACCGAATGTAGTGGACATTGGTTGAATTTATAGTATTCATCAATTCAATCAGGGATCCTTTGAATATACTACCCAACGTTGGTTTCCGGTTAACAGCTATTCGACCCGGTTTCTTTGGTTCAGCAGGAGGAGGCGTGTCCGACTTTGCACAATCCAGGATGCCCTTCAAGAACTCACTTTCAGTGCTGTTAAGGACTTCCACCAACTCGTCAGGTACGGTATCTCTATTCTTTTCAATGAAGCCTTCAGACTCGTACGCGACTTCCATTGCATAATGGTTGATAATGAAAGATGATTTCCCAAACCGTGGCTTTTTAAAGTATTTGGTATGCTCTGGTTTGTCGAAGTTCTGGTATAGCTTTCCAATCCATGATTCGTCCGAACCGGCTGGCAATCTTGATTCTTCATCCAGCAGGGACAATATGCCCAACTTCGCTTCGATAAGCGTGATACATGGTTGGTTATCACTGAAGTCGATGAACGTCCATTCGATCTCTTCACGGACGTACTCATCTTGCTCTAGCTTGAAGACGTGTTGGTTGAATTCCTGCTGTAACTTTTCGTTGGCATAATTGATGCAGAACTGCTCAAAAGAGTTAACCTTGAAATGCTCGAAACCGTAAATATCAAGAACACCGATGAATGAATGAACTTTTGCCTTGACATCATCAGCACACAGCCCGCGGTTGATCAATTGGACCAGCCACTCGAAGAGCAGCGAATAAACATACTTGGCCACCGAGTCCCTCACTACCAGTGCTTGCTTCTGGTTCAAGTTTGACACAATCTTTTCGCTTCGGGTGGTAATTTGCTTCTTGACCAGCCACTTGGCAAAATTTGTACTATCAATGCTCAACAGCTCACACACCTTTACAAGCGAGGGCTCGTCGGAGGCCAGGATTGCATCTGACCTTGTGGCAGTGATTTTGATGTTACCAATATGGAGCAACGCAGCCAATACGGTGAACAAGTTGGATTGGACTTGATTGTCCACGCCAATTGTTCCCAGCGCATTACGAGTGGCTTCAAATTCAGCCGAATCATCGACCCCAGCGATCTGCGCATCCCCACCTTGGTTGAGATACTCGAACTCTGCGATCGGCAGCAAACCCCAACGCTCTCTATCCTCGTCCGAGGCTCCACAACAAAGTTGGTAGAAGATGTGGTAATTTCGTTCCGTGTTGGGCTGGAAAACTAATCTGGACCGCTCCAACAGATAGGTTCTAATGGTCGCACCGATAATATTGACCTGCTTGTCGAATAGGATTTCGAGATATTTACCGAACCGGGACGAATTATCGTTTCTCGTAGTTTTGGCGTTACCAAACGCCTCCATGATGGGGTTAGTTGCCAAAATCTGCTCCTCAGTCTCACTCAACGCATCATGCGAGCTGGACTTGACGGCAGCCTGTCTTGGATGATCTGGGTCTTCTACAGTCGCAAAGTAGCGCATGATGTATTTGGCGCTGACGGTCTTTCCCGCACCAGACTCCCCCGACACCACAATAGTCTGGTTCTTGTTGTCCCGCAGCATGCATCTGTAGGCGTCTTCTGCAATGGCGAACAGATGGGGCTCGAGCTCACCTCGACGCTTCCCGGAATAGGCCTGGATGATGTCCTGTGTGTAGAGATTGTCGACCCGTTGGAACGGGTTGGTGGCGATCAGGACGATACCGGAATAGGTGTAGATATTTAACTGGCCGTATCTCATCTTGATCGCATGCAGTACCGCGGGCTCATTCAAATACGACAGACTGGTGAGATCTTCTGTAGATTCGAGGATTGGCGGATTCCGTAACGGCGGGAGCGACTCGCTGTTTTTCTCTATGTCGTCGACAGTGGAGTTGACGGTGGTCTCCTGTGTATTGTTACATATTAGTATTGGCCCACTTGAACAAACAACAAAAAAAAAAAAAAAGGTGAAAATGTCACTTACAGTCCCGTTTTCCAACTTGAGGGTTAGTACCACACTCGAGCCATCGTCCTGGATATCTTTCGAGCTAACTTCAGCGCCAATCCACCCCTCACTCTCATCTGGAACCCAACATCTCCTGTAGTTTTTAAAATTAGCTAAATGAAAAATATTATTTCCACTGTGCCTCAACTTACGTTCCAGGGTCATAAGTTGATACCATCTTGGACGAGCTGTTCTTTTTACTCTTGAACTAAACTCTCAACCGGTTGTGGGAATATGGTTAGAGGTAGAGAGAAAGGGAAAAAAAAAAAAAAAATTGAAACGGACTTTGACACGTTAACCCCTTAGTTCAGCCTGAATCAGTATATGTTAAGGGGAGGCGCGCGACAGAATCTGCGTAACACACACACACACTTTTTTTCGGCTGTCCGACTGGCCGACAGCTTCTGTGACAAGTGTGAGGCTGCGCGCTTCACGGGAATGCATGTGCGCATATGCGTCCAGTGCCACTGAGCCTTATCCTCGCAGAGCTGTGCATGTATACTACCCAGCCCTCCTCTCTCATTTTGCTCTGTTTTGGAGACTAAACAGGCTGCCAGACAACAGGCAGGGGTATCTATCAGCTCACGCGGCCCAGAAATATGTATCTTCTTTTCGATTTTAGCAAAAAAAAAAAAAAAAAAAAAAATCGACCAAGAAGGGTTTGATGGTCACGTGACCCGGTGAGAGCAGAACTGAGCTTCCCGGGGGTGAGATATGCCTCGCAGAGCTACCTTTTTTGCTTCTTTTCGGAGAAAAAAGAAGCCGCCGGAGGCTACACCCTACGGGGTCCACATATGCCCTGCGGGCGGCCTTCTTTTCTAGAAAAGAAGCAAAAGCACTCTCCACGCAGAACTGAGCTCCCGGGGGGTGAGATATGCCTCGCAGAGCTACCTTTTTGCTTCTTTTCGGAGAAAAAAGAAGCCGCCGGAGGCTACACCCTACGGGGTCCACATATGCCCTGCGGGCGGCCTTCTTTTCTAGAAAAGAAGCAAAAGCACTCTCCACGCAGAACTGAGCTCCCCGGGGGTGAGATATGCCTCGCAGAGCTACCTTTTTTGCTTCTTTTCGGAGAAAAAAGAAGCCGCCGGAGGCTACACCCTACGGGGTCTACATATGCCCTGCGGGCGGCCTTCTTTTCTAGAAAAGAAGCAAAAGCACTCTCCACGCAGAACTGAGCTCCCGGGGGGTGAGATATGCCTCGCAGAGCCACCTTTTTTGCTTCTTTTCAGCCGCCGGAGGCTACACCGTACGGGGTCCACATATGCCCTGCGGGCGGACTCGTTTTCTAGGAAAAGAAGCAATGGTGCTGGAGCCTGGCACAGCTACCTTTTTTTTTTTTTTTTTTCCTCTTCAGAGCAAATTTTTACGCCAGAGAAATACACTACAGCAAGAGCTGGTCAATTGATTGATAGTTTATCTATTGAGGGAATAAAATAAAAAAAATGGTACGTATTAGTCGAGTTTTCTGGCAAAGGATAACCCTCGGGCCTCACGGGCCTCTAATAAGGCGTCCAGTCGTCTTTGTCGGAACTCCTGTTGTCTCTTTCTGACGGAATCGACCACCAATCCCAATCCAATGAATGCAATAGACGAGTACATGTATCCCAACGGCTTGAACCTTAGGGGCTGGCCCTGAATGCCTCGGGCCAAGTGATGCACAGCACCTCCTGTGGACAGCTGTTAGCAGGCTTTTTTTTTTTCACAACACACTTTGGTACTTACCGAGCAAAGCCCACGCAGATAGATCTGAATAGAGTCCCATGTTTGTAGTACTGAAAAGTGGGTGTAGGCTACGCTCTTTTCTTCGTTCAGCTCTCCTTTTGGGACTTTCCAATTGGCTGACGGTCCCAGCGTCTCATCGTTACCCGCACGTGCGTATTTTAGAGCATGAAATTTTTGCTTTACTAGTACTGCTGCGCGCCAGGTTCGTACGCGTCGGTGTAATATCAGCAAAAAATTGGTGGAGGGCTAACGCAGAAAAGGTTCTTTAAGAAGAGAGGAGCAGTTTTCTCAGAAGTGGAATTTTTCTTGCTTGCTTTCAGTCGACGACCAATAAAACAGATGTCAGCCCAAACGGCGGAAGCGACCCCCCCTGCTGCCCAGGGACAGGGAGAGCCCAAACAGCTGTCTGCCAAGGAATTGAAGGCAAAGAAGAAGGCCGAAAAGGCTCAGAAACGGGCTGCAGAGAAGGAGGCTAAAGGAATTGCGCCTACCACAGCCCGACCAGACAAACATTCGGGTGCACAGCACCAGCATAGCGCAAATAGCAGTGCCAACAGCCACGGTAAAGTCGGTGACAACAGACGGATCACCCTGTTCGACCATCTGGGGAATTATGGTAACATTTCGACCGAAAGCGCCCCAAAGGAGGTCCATCCAGAGGTTCTCGCCCTCGGGCTTCAAATGACGGCATACAAGGTCATCGGGTCCTCTGTGCGCTGCAAGGCAATGCTGGAGGCGTTCAAGTGTGTCATCTCCGACTACACCACCCCTGCCAACACTACGCTCTCTCGAAACCTGACCACAGTGCTGTCCCACCAGATTGATTATTTAAAATCCGCACGGCCGTTGTCAATTGCAATGGGCAACGCCATCCGATGGCTCAAGCAGGAAATCTCCAAAGTCTCCATCGACATCACCGACTCGGTCGCAAAGCAGAACCTCAACGAGGCCATAGACAATTTCATTCGAGAGCGTCTGGACGTGGCTGCCCAGGTGATTGTGGATTCAGCCGTTCAGAACATCGATGACGGCGATGTCATACTAACCTACGCTTCTTCGCAAGTGGTCAAGAAAACCATCTTACAGGCCCACGAGTCGGGCAAAAAGTTTAGGGTGATCATTGTCGACTCTCGACCGCTGTTTGAAGGCAAGAGCTTAACCCGGGAATTGGCTGCGGCCGGAGTTAGCTGCACCTATGTACTGATCACAGCATTGTCATATGTCATCAAGGACGTAACCACCGTCTTTTTGGGTGCTCATGCCATGCTGTCCAACGGATTGCTATATTCTCGGGTCGGCACTGGCATGGTGGCCACAGCTGCAAAGGCCCGGAATATTCCCGTACTCGTACTGTGCGAGTCTTTGAAGTTCACTGACCGAGTCCAGCTCGACTCAGTCACCTTTAACGAGCTCTCGTCTCCAGATCATCTGGTCAACATCTCCATCGGCCAGGAAAAGTTCATTTCCGAGGACCTCAAATCGTGGAAGACCGACAAGAACCTGGATATCTTGAGTGTGCTCTATGATCTCTCCCCCAGCGACGGAATCAAGAAGATTATTACCGAGTTTGGCAGCTTGCCTCCAAGCTCCGTCCCCGTAGTCCTGCGGGAGTATAAAAACTAGACACGACATAATTAATGGCATTAACGTATTTACAGAATCATTGCGATCGAAAAAAAAATAACTTATTTCATATCAGGTCATCGACTTGAGACTAATTTCCAGTCCGTTAGTATAAAGGAAAAAAAAAAAATAAAAATAAATAATTATATCAAGGGGAACTTGTGTACTCACCTATCAGAGCTTTCCTTGACTAAGGTCGACCTGACAATACGAGGGTCGCTTCTGAGCGACCGCAGCACCTCCCTCTGCACACCAGAAGACGCATCGAACTTGAGATAGAAATGTGCGCCCAGAATGTTGGACTGTCTGTTCTTGTTCATAATCTTGGGTAATGGCTGGACCCCCCAGTTTTCAAGCTTTCGCAGCACTCCTCTGTTGTTGATGATTAGTTTTCCAATATGCTTGCACACTTCGTGTGCGTCCGCCGTCCCCTTAGGTCCAGCATGACGAGCAATAGCTACAACCTCATACAACATGATTTGATTCGATCTAGGTCTGCCCCTTCGAAGCTGCAAAATTTCAATCCACCCGAAAGCCACACTCACCCAATTCTCACGCAGTCCTCCCAAACAGGTTACCCTGCCTGACAACACTAAACGTATATAGCAACTAGGCGGCGCCGCAGTATGTGAGGCTCTAGGGGGAAAACCCAGCTAGAATGGTGCTAATCTTAGGATTCCTAAGCTGGTAAGGAGACCCTAAGATTCTTATCTAGAAGCGAGCTATGCATGGCTAGGGTAGACCCCCAAAAACTTCTTCTCTTTTTTCTCCGAAAATTAAAGAAGCCTCCCAAAAAAATAGCTCTGCGAGCCTTGAAATTGCCAACTCAAAGTTGTCGGCGCTACACCCACTCTGCTACACGGATATATAGGAGCATGCATCCCTCTCTCACAGAAAAAAAAAAAAAAAAAAGGGAGGAAAAACATACCATTTAATAAGAATAACCAATCTACATTACATAAGACCGATTGAAAGAGGGTATACTCTCAAACAGCCTTCTTGCGCTCAACTGCTTCATGAATAAATAGTACTATACGTATACTACTACTGCACAATCACAACTTATCTCGGACAGACCCGGGTCACTGGTTACCAACGATAACACACCTGCACCGAGTAAAACATGAATCTTCGGTCACCTCCATAGGCCATATAACAAGCTCCATTCCCCCACCTCAACATTTATAAAGCACCACAGCCGTCGAATTTTTTTTCCCTCACACCGTAAAAACACCTCTACACGCAAAAATGCTTGCCGCTGCCTTGAGAACCTCTACTAGACTCGCTCTCCCAAGAGCTGCTGCCCCAGCTTTGAGAGCTCGTGCCGTCCCTCTCGGTATCAGATTCTTCTCCAATGACCTTAATAAGGACGCTCGTCCATTCAAGCACAGTGCCAGCCCACTCGTCAAATACTCCGAGGACCATGAATGGATCGCATACCATGAGGACGGCTCTGCGTACATTGGTATCACAAAGTACGCTGCTGACGCCCTGGGCGATGCCACCTTTGTTGAAGTTCCAGAAGAAGGTCAGGAATTCGAGAAGGGTGATTCAATTGGTTCTGTCGAATCCGTCAAATCTGCATCTGAGCTCTACAGCCCTGTCACTGGCGAAGTGATTGAGGGCAACGCCGAATTGGCCGACTCCCCAGATGTTGTCAACTCTGACCCAGCTGGCGCCGGTTGGTTCGCTCACGTCAAGGTCTCTGACAAGTCTGAATTGGATGAGCTCATGTCAATTGAGGCCTATGAAGAATTCATCAAGTCCTAAAAAACTATGTATGTATGAGTAATATATATGATCAGAGTCTTCCACCATGTCAATGTATTGCCCTGTGGGCGGGCCTCTTTTCTAGTAAAGAAGCAAAAGCACTGGTCTCGTAGCAGAGACGTATTTGCCTGGCAGAACCACCTTGGGCCTCTTTTTTCGGAGCCACTTCGTTGTGCGGCAGCAGCTTTCTTTCCTAGAAAAGATTCAAAAGCACTGTCTTACTACTGAGGAATCGCGAACCTGGATGTACGTATACCTTTTTGTTCGCTTCTTTTCAGAAAAAAAAAAAAAAAAAAAAAAAAAAAAAAAAAAAAAA
>JAJLUR010000116.1:0-13533 GCA_030674225.1 Blastobotrys terrestris | reverse complement strand
CAGACGTTTGTTACCCCACCATCAGTACTAGGGTAGCAGCTGTGAACATCGACAGACCGTGAGCCCATACGGAGGAGCCGAAACCACAACAACAACAACGACTACAAGAATGAGTGATATGGGGGATAATGACAGTGTGATCGATGACGGAAGCAACGTCCTGTACGGGGCGTGTAAAAAGACGGAGGACTCTCCTGCGCAGCTGAGCCCAGAGGACAGTACCGGATCAGCATGGAAGCCCAGACGTAACTCTGATGTTGATGCGATCCACTCGGTACTTTCTCCAAGCCACATTTCACCGGCTCAGTTGTATTCCACGGAAAGTGGTAGATTGTTCCATGCTGGAAAGATTTGCATTGTACTGGTCGGATTGCCTGCCAGGGGCAAGACGCATCATGCGGTCGCATTGACCAGATATTTGAGGTGGCTTGGGGTCAAGACTCATGCGTTCCATTTGGGTGATTATCGTCGAAAGCTGTCGCCTCCAAACTTCTCTGTACCAGATGACTATTTCATGGTGGATGCATCGCCGGAGACTGTCGCATTCCGTAAGGAGGTCACTCGGGTCTGCCTATCGGACATGTACAAGTTCTTCAACGAAGATAAGGGTCAGGTTGGTATCTACGATGCTGTGAACCCGACTGCCAAAGTCAGACGAGCGTTGTTGGAAGAATTGAGCTCGCATAACATCCAGACGTTGTTTGTGGAGTGCTTGTGCACTGACGAGAACATTGTAGTGAGGAACATTCGGGACGTTAAACTGACGTCACCAGACTATGCCAATATGGACTTTGAATCTGCTGTACGACATTACTTTAAACGCATTGAAAACCGAATCCCGCATTATGAGACCATGAATGAGCCGGAGTTGAGCTACGTCAAGCTCATCAATGTCTCGCAACAGTTCATCATAAACAACTCCCAGGTCGGGTACTTACATAACCGTATCATCTACTTTTTGATGAACACCCGGATCAAGGTTGGCTCCATCTATTTTGCGCGGGCAGGCGTGAGTGACTACTCGGAGAACGACTACAAGTCGGATGCGCCGCTGTCAGTAAAGGGCCGACGATATGCGCAAAAGCTGAGAGAGACGCTGCTTGCGCTTGTGGAAGAGCGTCGAAAGAAGGCCCTGGAGCGTCACAAGTCACAAAACATCAGTCAGACCTTGCTGAGCAAGGTCAAATGGACACACGAGGATTACCGTCATCTGGGGTCTTCATCATACAAAAAGCTTGCCGCTGCGGGGAGCGGTGCGCCCATTACTCCGCCGGTGATGAGTGGATCCTCTACTCCAGTTTCGCCCGAGGACGCCCGGGCTGCATCCACTATCCGAGCAGATGATATTAACGAATACTCCACCTCTAACTTCACCGTTTGGAGCTCCACACGGGCACGAACCATTGAGACGGCGAGCTATTTTGCTGCTGCGGGATTGCGTACCACCCAACGAACTCAGTTGAACCAGTTGAATCCGGGCGACGCTGGCGGATTGAGCGATGAAGAGGTCAAACAGAAATATCCGTCTGAATACGTGAATCATCAGCGGGACCCTTATCATCACCGATACCCTCGTTCCGAGTCCTACCATGATCTCGCTGTGAGGATGGAGCCATTGATCATGGAGCTGGAGCGATCGGAAGGCGACATTTTGATCATAGCACATGAAAGCGTACTGCGGGTGCTCTATGGCTATCTAATGGCATGCTCCGTTACCGACATACCGTTCCTGACGTTCCCGTGCAACGAGATCGTTGAAATCATTCCTAATGCCTACATGAACCAGTCTAGGAGAATATCAATCCCAGATGTGGACCCATAAGTAATAGTAATTAATGACTGCTACACACTTGGAAGAGAAAGGGTGTTCTGCACTTTTTGCAATACTGAACACGCTACTTTTTTATGCTAAAATTTTGTATTCTAAAAGAAGTAGTAAGCTAACAAAAACACTAAAAAAAACACATACTGCTAAACTAAAACGACTACTCCGCCTTCACAAGCAATTTCATCTTCATACGCATTCGCCGCCATTCATAATACTCGTCCCGCACGAAGCTCGCGGTCTCACCGGCCATATCCTTGATATAGAACCAGCGGGCCGGATAGGTGTCTAGCAAGAGATCCACAATACCCAGATCACGCAACAGCACCACGAAGATGAACCAGCCAATCCCAACCGCAACACCAATGACGACTCCAGCCAGAACCTGCAATTCTGAATGGTAGTACAAATACACCCGCGAATAGCACACCAATCCAGCGAAGACTAGCAATGATCCCATCCGCAGCACCTTTTTTCGGGTTGAAAAATGTCGAACTCTGAACAGCATCCACAGACTTAAGTATGTCACGAAATAGGCCATAAATTGGCCGTGTGCAGATGGCATACCATATCCATGACCAACTGCAACACATACAAATTAGTATTATGTGCATATTTCACAAAAAAAAAAAAAAAAAACTTTTCAAAAACTTACAACGCGGCCTTTCCTCCTTGATTATTCGCTTCAAATAGTTGTTTACAATTTCACATCCAATTTGTCCTCCGAGCATCAGAATGGTCTCTGCCTCCCTTCGAGACGTGATTAGAGTGGCGTAGATGATCAGTAGAGCCTGTGGTGATAGCGAAATCCAGGCAAATATCAACGACAACAGATCATTCTCGTCATAGTAGACATGGGTGAAATCCAATGACACAACTCCGTGCGTGCCGTAGCCCGCAACAGCATCCATTTTTTCCCTTATAAATTTGGCCTTTTGTGTGCTCCCTCCTTCCGTGCGAATTTTTCGATGTTTTCTGGCTTTTCTCGGCTCGTCTTTTCAACACTCTATCAACCATATAACGTTGGTGTACCCGGTTGTCAGGACAACCGGCTCGTGAAACAGACACAGCGTCGGCCCGATATGGCACTATATATTTTTCAGGGGCCAATTCAGGGGTAGTATGTGTGCCTTACATAGCGTCAGCTTGGTGATATGCATCTTGACAGGCATGCGCAGCGAGCCTGCAGTCGGGAATGTTGTTCGACGGTTCGTGGGATTTGGTAGTGAGCCTGGGACTCTGAGTACGTCAGTTAATGGTGACGGGAGGAGTAAGGGAGAACGTTGTACGAGAATTGAGAGTGGAGTTCTCGTACCACGTGTGTGCATGCATATTTTTATGTCATATTAGCTATACCAGAGTCTGCACGACCCCCAAGAGTGTTAAAACTTCTACGGAAAGGGTTTTTTTTTTTCTAAGGAAAAGGAAACAAGAGAAGTAAACGACAACAACAACAACAAAAAAAAAAATTTCAGACGTGGGTCTGCTTGCTTCTCATAAGTGTTTGTGAGTGTTCTGCGGCCGAATCTGCGCACAGGAGACCATGCACTATACTTACGAGTTTGATCAATTCTTTATTTCACTTGAGCAAAGGTTTTTTTTTATTTCACTTCATTTATTAACTACATATTCGTACACGTTTCTACTAAATATATACCTATTTGTGCAAATAAATTACTGTGAAGACCTTATAGCGGTCAACGGGCTAGTTCGGTTTTATAGGGATAACAATTGTATTGATAAAAAGGCTAATATGCATACAGGAGCGAAGTGTGGGAACAAAATAGTTTGTAGATGCCGTTATCCGGGCGCCTAGAAATGAAAATTTGACGTAGCTGTCCCCAATTCGGTACTGAAACCACCGCCCAGACCCCCATTTCGTTGGATCTTCATCAAAAATCGCACGGCTATAGCTTTTTCCCCTAAGAAATGTATTTTGCCAAGGGTTTCCCAAGACTTCTTGGTTTTCTGGGCTGCACGGAGTTGTCTCTCCGATAGACCACACCACCGCTCTGCGAGCCAATTTCCGATGAATGCTGAATATGTCTGGGTTGCCTTTTCGGGAGACTCCATTGCGTAGAAAGTATAGTTGCCATTTTGTGGTTATATTTGGTGGATTAGGTATTAGGTATTTTCCGTAAATCTCAGCCCCCCGACTGCTAAAGTTACTTGATTAGGGAAGAAAGAGCGTAGTCCTTTTCAACACAGCAATGCAGAATTCCGTCGCAGTACTAGTAGGGTCTATTTCACGAAATACAAATCGTGGAGATTGATCCAACTTTAGCTATATAGCAGAAGTACATTTGTGGTTCTTTCTGAGAAAATAGCCAGCCGGTGATATATCACCCCTCACGGTCCAGGGGGTAGCCTTATTTTTCCAAAGAAACAAAAGCGATGATGCCTTGCAGAGCTGCTTTTTTTTTTTTTACTTCTTTTCGTAGGAAAAAGGAGCCATCATCGAAAACACATTCCCCTGCGGGCGGCATTCTTTTCTAGAAAAGAAGCAAAAGATTTGTAAGCTAAGTAAAGCCTTTTTTTTTATTTATTTATTTATTTATTTTAGTATGGACACAATTGGATTCAATTAATGGGGAAACATCGACAGAAGAGTGGGGGGAGCCTCAATTATTCGACAGTTATCTGAATATATACAAGATACTCCTCCGCAATCCATTTCTTGCTTCTTTATTAGAAAGAAAGGAAGGCCGTCCACAGAGCAACAACTAATTACGCTGCAGGGAAGAGCTCAGACAGCTGATCCCCATACCGCGTTGGGCGACGTTTGTGTGGAGCCAATTTTTAAGGTTTTATCAGAACCGCGGGAGGTATAAAACAAAGCTTGTATTTTCATCCTACTGCTGACTTCCCTGTGACTTGCAAACCACGCCCTTGCATTTGACAGCTCTCTCAATCAATGTTGCGGAGCAACTGGAGGACGACGAAAGAGCAACCTCCAGCTGACAGTCATAGCAACTCCAGGCATTGGACTAAGACGGACAAACAAACAAATTGGCAGCGGCCACAATCGCAAGGCAGACCGCTCTCCCACGGAAATTTAGGTTACCACCATCAGGGAAATGTATCGCAAGCTGAATCGTCCTCCTTCTCATCAACCGCTTCCTTGTCTGAGGTCGAATTCAGGCTCAACGAGGCTCTTCGCGCCAATGCGGCCTTCGAAGATTCGTACAAAGCCCTCCAAGACGACAATGTTCAACTGAAGGAGAAGCTGTTGATCTCTGAACGATACTGCAAACGATTGGAAAACCAGATGACGACTGTGACATCAGAGCGGAACCAATTGGCCATGAAACTGAAAAACAACTCCACTGTCAGCCTCAATCAACGAGATAGACAGTTGGAAAGTAATTTGAGCTTTTTGATGAGTCAAGTGGACCGTCTCAAAACTCAGGTCAGGGAACGCGAAGATCTCAAGTTGGATGAGCTGTCCAAGTTGGTTGATTCGATAGAGATGTTGCCTGGGAACCATAATAATGCTGACGCCTCTTCTTCTTCTTCTTTCTCTCAACAACCAGGCGTCAACAATAGTTCCATAGAGGATTCACACACAATCCAGATCAGGGCTTTGAACAACGAAATCCAGAGGTTGAGAGGTAATCTTGATAAAACAGAAAGAGAGTTTTCAGAATATAGAGAAAAGTCTCCTCCTGCTGAGGCCTATCAAGGGGTAATTGATCAGCTGCGAAACTCGATTCTTTTGTCGTCTACTGAGCAGCAACCACAACAGGCCATCGGCAGCAATCCGGATTCAGTTTCGCCTCACAAGTATCAAAAGCTCAAGGATCGATCACGTGCCGATAGCGAAAAGTTGCGGGGACTCAGCAACAGGTATAACCAGCTAGCGAAGCGGAAATCAGAGCTTAAATTGGAAGTTCAACGACTTCAGGACGAACTTCGAGAATATAAACCATACAAGGAGCGTAATAGAGGTCTACAGGATGAGTTGGATTCGTTGCGACTAAACTACAGCTCTCAATCCGCCAAAATGGGCGAATTAGAAAGGAAAATGAAATACTTGAGTCAGGTCAAAGGGTTCAACAAAGAGAATGTGAACTCTCAATGCTCTACCGATTCGTATCAGCTGCGATATTCGTACGGATCATCCAGCGAAATGAAAAAGTATCCGACAACGGCAGCAGCAGCAGCAGCCGCTGCTACTTCTGCTGCCCCTTCTTCCGACTACAGCTTGTATTCTGAGAATAAAAGCCCCGCAGCCTACTCGATTGATTCCGCTCAGGAGAGACTATCACCAATCGACAACATTAATGATGTTGATAGCACTACCACTAATAGTTAATCATCTGTACACGTGCGTTATTTGCTCTTTTCTTATATCATTTTATTGTTATTACATCTAGAGGACTTCGACAACCTCGTCGTCTTCGTCATCGTCCACTTCGGTTATTTTTTGATTTTCTTCATCCCCCATTAGCATTTGAACTAACCGTTCGCTTACGTCTCTTAGATCATCATCCTCAACATTCTTATGAAGCTCCCTAATAATTGGGTATATGGACTGTTCTCGGAAATATTCCCTCATGTCACGCGTAGTACAGAGTAAGAGTAAACATTCGACCAGTGTCGCTATGATCGGTGTAACCGGTTCACGCTTCTTATCTGGCGGTAAAAGTTGAAGTTCCTCGGGTAGATCAAACATCTCGTCCTCCTTGTATTCGTCATTGCCATCAGCTAGTGGAAGAAGCAGGTATGGGAGCAAGTTGATCGATTCATCTTTGACGAACTTTTGGTGTGATTCAACGTCAAAGAGACAATTCTTGATTGTAGAAACAACGCCTTCTCTTCGGACTTTAGATGGATACTCGGTGAAAACAAGTAATTTCTTAACCGGGACCACTTGATCATAGTCCTGAACTTTGATAAAGTAGTCTCTGCCTTTTTTAAACCGCGAAACGTCAGCGAAAAAATATGATAAATAATTGAAGTCTGCGTATTTGTTCAGAGATCGATCTGCACCTTTGACAAAGCAATCCATTAAACAATCCATCAGTTTCTTCGAAGTGAAGACTTTGCTGTCATCAATTTGCTCTTCAGATTGTTGTTGTCCAGGAGTGGAACCGGCCAAAGCAGCTTCGTTTTCAGTCAATTCCCGAGGTTTGGGCTTTGTTCGATCAAGGTCAAAGATCACTGTAACGTTATCATTTTTGGCCAAGTTCGCCAACAGCATGCAAAATAAGTCCGCATTCACCAGTTTTAGATCAGTGATGGAATTTCCTACATGTTCAACAAATTTCTCATCTGACGCCAACAAGTCCAAGATTGCCCGGTCATCACACAAATTAATCAGAATTGTCAGAGCATTTTTGACTGTTCTGTAGTCCCTGTCCTTTGTAAGTTGTTTCAAATCTTTCACGGGAGCGTAATCATCACCCTTGAAGATGTAGCTCTGCGAACCCTGAGAGTATCCGACCAAATTTTGCGAAGCAAGCCATCGCACAGAGTTTTGCTCGGCATGGAGGAATCCTACCAGTTCTAGCAGCTCACTATTAGACATGGTAGGTAATTATTTCAACTAATCCGCTTATCTCTCGGATACTGAATTTTTCACTTCTTCCACTGACCATCGGACCGATATGTATGATCTGCGTAAAATCAGGCATTAAGAAGGAATCCGGTGGAAAGAGTGATAGAGCGAAGAGTGAACGAGAGCGTAGTAACTATGATCTATGAATAGTCAATTTTTTTTTTAATCTTACAGCCTGAAGTCAGGTTTTTATTTCAGCAAGGAAGATACTCATTGATCACCTACCTCGTTTTATTACGCTTTAAATACCCAAATCACTATTGTGTCCCCTTACACATTGTCGCATAATTTGACAGTTAGACAGGACGGTCACTAGCTAATAGAAACAATCGAGTGAGTGATTGTCATAAATAATAACCAAATTCAGTCCAAAAAAAAAAAAAAAAAAAAAAAACGTAAGGCGCTGGTAGTGTTCAGAATCACCCCAGTTTTATTTGGTGCCGAGGACTCGAGCTTGTGAAGTTCGTGCATATCGTTCTCCACTTTATTTCTTAAACACCCAACATCAATCCGGAGAACGAACTAATCGTGGTTCGACAGATAACAAATAAATGGTGTCGGTGAGTGTGTGCTCGAATTAAATAAGCCCTGACAAAACGCTAATTGTTGTTCTTTCCAGGCTAAGGTGCTCGGTAGACTTCAGCAACTGGACAACGCTCGGTGCAATGGGAACTTTGGTCAGATCCCTGAACTAGCCCGAAAAATCATCAAGCACTCAAACATACACGTTGGTGGGTTTTAATCACAAGTGTTGGATCTAAGTTCAAGCTAATATCTGTTGTAGCATTTGCTCGTGTGGCTCTCTTGGAGGTAAATACATTGAAACTGGTCAGTCCTGACGGACTTTCGTCGCGGGAAGGACTTAATAACGAGCTCTACTCAATTCAGACTGAATTAGAATCCGCCCTGATTGAACAAAGACCAGATTATCAATACATCCAGACCGTGGATCTCGGTTATGTCTATCTGCTCCAAGGAAGACCCGAAAAGGCCATTAAGACGCTGCAACCCCTGAAATCTGTCCCTGAAAATCAAGATCCATCTGTTCCCCTCAACTTTTTAAACGTAGCTCGAATCAAAAAGAGCACTGTCTTGGGTGTCGCTTATGAATCCACTAATCAGCTGGAAAATGCACTCGCGGAATATAAAACAGTCAGCCAACTGGGCCAGTCTGATCTACCCCCTCAAGCGCTGGTGTGGTCAGAAAGGCTATACAACCGGTTTGCCAGACTTGCGACGACCACTAGTTACAATGATAAAGACGTTACTGCAAATGCATTCCGTGGCTATAGGACGGTTTCTAACGAGTTGATGCAAAACAAAAAACTGCTCGAAAACGGAGGGGGCTCTTCAGATGGAAAATCTAGGGTGGAAATGTTGCATCAATATTTAATCTATATCTCTACGCTCTATCGGCAAAATCCTTCTGACAGGAAGCTTGCAAAGGAAACTCAAGATGTGGCGGAGACCTACGAACATTATCTATTTGACAATGCAAACTTCCCTACGACTTCGGAGACTGGTACTCCTATCGAACAGTACATCGATGTCTTGGCTGCAAACTGGGAAATTTCCACTGCTGGAGCCAAGGGACTTCTAGGGAAGTTGCATGACAAGGCAGCAATCGCGTATACCAAAACGGTGTTAGCATCCTTGCGTAAGGCTGCGAGACTAACTTTTCATTCCTGCTCCATTATGCGACATCACGTTGTGGTATTATCAGCTTTGGGCGAATATCAAGAAGCTTTAGCGGCTTTCGAAACTTACATGTCCTATCAAGAGAAATATAGAATCCGTGTTCAGAGTGGCGGTGAATTGGAACATGAGAGTGGCGACAGCAGCATGTCAGTTGTTAAAATTGCGTCCAAGGCACTCTTGATCTATACTTGCGTTATTAAGGATGCCGATAAGGCCAAAAAATGCGCTGACCAGATGCAATCCTGGCTTGAAGATTGCTCCGAAACTGATACCTACAACAAGGCGACGGTTGCTCGGGCGCATTCTTCTATGGGCAGAGCATACTCCTTTTATGCAGATAGCCGAACTTCTGAACCGGAGTATAAGGAAGCCATTGGAACCGCATCCACCCACCTGGAAAAATCGATTCAGATCTCCCCCACAGACACTACGGTCTTCTTGGATTATTCGATATTGGTGGCTAGAGGAGGTAACCTCGCTGGCGCACTGACCAATGTGAAGACTGGACTTGCTTTAAATCAAAATCACATTCCTTCTTGGAACATGCTTGCTCTGCTCTTGTCGGCACAAGAAGAGTATCACACAGCCTTAAAAGTTGTTAACAATGCGTTGAAAAACGCGGACTTTGATGAGTTTACCTTAGATGAGGAAATTGCCAGTCTGGTTCAACTCAAAATGACACAAGTTGCCTTAATTGAAACGTCTGAAGGAGCTACCGCTGCGATGGATGTTCTTCCCGAAGTTTTTGCCATGTTCAATGCGCTCTACCCTCAATCCACTGAAACCGATAATAGTAACATTGACGACGCGACGGCTGATGAAGTTGACGAAAAGATTCCAAACGGCACAGCCACCCAAATAAAGGGAACTGCTAAAGCTCGTCGCCAGCGTCGCCGCGAACGGGCCAATGGTGAACTTATTGAAAATGGGGAAAAGGATGAAGAGACTCTACTGCCACGACGATCGCGATCACTAATTAGAGGCGGTAGAAGTCTTTCACGGCAGGTTTCCCTGATTCATCGGTCCTTGAGTGAGCGAAGAAAGAAACCTTCTGGAATTGCTGTCAATACGACTGCAAATAGTAGAATCAAAAGGGCGAAACCAGCTGTCAAGTTACTACGAGAGATTTGGCTGTGGGTGTCTGGTATCTATAGGCGTGCTGGGCTTTTGCAAGATGCCGACCAAGCGATTGTTGAGGCAGAAAGTATGACTGGGCCGACTGCAGACACGCATGCTGAGACTGGAATTTTGGTAGCGAAGGAACGACCTGTTAGGGCCATGGAGGAATTTGAATCTGCATTAGATGATGAACCAAATAATCTCAAGGCTATTTTAGGGCTGGCCCAGGTTATAATAAAGCACACCAAATTATTAAACCCTGAGCTCAATGAAGATGCATTCGCTGTGTTTATTTCGAGAAAGGACGAGATTGCTGCCTCTTCCAGAATAGTGGGGCTACTGGAGACTATTGTTTCAACTTCACCTGGTCGACACTTTTCGGAAGCTTGGTGGCTCCTTTCACAATTTTACGACGTGGTCAATCGGGAGAAGGAGCTTCAAAATGCATTGTGGAAGACTGTGGCACTGGAAGAAGTCAGAGGTGTTAGAAGCTATGACTGCGTAAAAGTTATATAATAGAAAAAAAAAAAAGGTTACTGGCCATCATCCACCATGGCAGAATCGAGGGAAAGAAGACAAACAGTAAATAATTCTTTTTTGTACAAATAAATACACAACATCTCATACTAAGCATCTACCAGACCATAGAACAGAGTCCACGCAAGTATAAAACTTGAAATGCCCGATAATAAGTCATCCAGCCAGATTTCGTTCAACGGTTTCAAAAAGTAATTCTTCGGTTGTCCCTTTGCTAGAATCACATGGATGGCAGTACTGATAGTAAGCGAACATGCTAAATAGAAGAAGAACCCAATGTACGACTCTAGTCGTAGAATCCCGGCTCCTACGCCGAAGGCTAGGGAGGTGACATTCCGCACGTATTGAATTAACTGGATATTAGCAAAATGCCTTGGATTTAGAAACGTCCGCAGAGCTGGCTAAACTTACTTGTTTGTTCTCGGTCATAGCTTCGCCATGTAACGGCGCTATCATTTGTTCCCGTTCATCGCCCATGATTCTGTGGATACTGTGGGATATATTGAGTGTGTGTGTGTGTGAAGCAGTCGATGTCCCAACCAAAAAAATATCAAACATGGGTTCTAGGTAAGGTGGTTTCCAATGGTGCTCACCCAGAATTAGTTATCTATTAACTCTTGTTTTGTTAGTTGTAAGGACCTTCGGAATGCTGTTGCAATTTGTCTGCAGCGGTCGCCTTGTGTTATGATCGATAGAAACACTCCCGCAGACTGCGTGGCCAAGGAGGAGCTTAGGAACGAGCTGCCAGAACAGTGTCGAGTTCTATTACAGAATTTCCTGGAATGCAAGTAAGTACTAAGAAGCTTTCAGAAAGGGGACTCAGATGCTAACTTTTTTTAGGCGTGGGATGATTGATATGAGGTAAGTGAATATGTGCGGCAGCAACTGCAACGGTGTGTATGCTAATCATTATTAGAAAACGATTCAGAGGCAACGGCCCTATTTCAACTGGTAAATATGATGAAAAGTTACAACAGCTGTCTAGTGGTGATTACGACCCAATTGAGGAACAAAAGCTTTTAGCTGGAGCAGCACCGACCGAGAAAAAGAGTTAAATTGTGTAAATAGTATTCCGCGTTGTATAAATTATTATTGAATTCTTTAAAACTTCTATCATCTAATTAGATTCTAACTTTTGACCAATATTCCTGATTTCTGTCAGAAGACTGTCTATCGTATGACTGGAGACGACCGGTGAAACAACAACCACTCGGAAAAAGTTCCCGCGACCCTTTGCATCGGGGGCAAAGTCAATCATGAATTTCCCTTCCTTGTGTAATCCGTGAGCAATCTTACTGGTGACCTCAGAATTCTTTTTTGGATCCGACGAAAGCTCGCCATTAGGTGCATAAAAAAAACATGTTTGGAGACAAGGTGGAGGGTTCTCAGATGCCAAAACAAAGTCAGTAGCATCGTTGACACTTTTGGCTAAATATTCTGTAACATCAAATGCATGGTCAATTCTTTTGGCATACCCTTCTTTACCATACCAACGCCATCCCAAGTACAACTTCAAAGCGTCTGGTCGCCTGCCACAGCCCATGGTACCGTCAGCCAAATCATAATTCTCTTCGTCGTCGTCGGCACTATTATGGAAGAGATAAGGTGCCGATAGAGAATTAGCGGTTTGGAAGACTCTCTTATCAGGCAACAGTAAAAATGAACAGGTAGTTGGAACACCAAGCATTTTATGAGGGTTGACAGTGACACTATTGGCCCGCTCAATTCCCGCAAGCTTATGCCTGTGTTTTTCAGAAAAAACTACATTCCCGCCCCATGATCCATCAACGTGCATCCACATGTCATATCTCTGGGCAACATCTGCAATCGCATGTAAGTCTTCAAACGACCCGAGAACAGTGGTGCCAGCAGTGGCATTGATATATAAAGGTGTGTATCCTGAAGACTTTGCTTTCTCGACAACAGCTTCTAATTCTGACACGATCATGCAGCCTTTTTCATCAACTTTTACCTTGAAAACTGCTTCCGATCCCATACCACAGAATATAGCTGCCTTCTCCACACTGTAATGGGCATGCGCAGACGCGAACACTGCAAACCTGTAGTCTCCATTACCTTTAGTCTTGGTCTCTGGGAATTTGATGCTTCGAGCCATCGTCATACTGTGAGAATTGGAGTATGATCCACCTGGGAAAGTCAGACCCCCGGAAAACTTGCCGTCAAAGCCAAACAATTTGGCATATTCGTGCCCTACCTTGTTCTCTATCAGCGTAAGTGCTGGTGAGACTGTGAACACATGAGAGTTGGTATTGAGAATCGAAAGGATCATGTCAGATGCAATTCCAACCGGGTTTGTAGAAGCATACAGCTTTTCCAAGAACCCCGAGTTCCAGGTAACAGCAGAATTTTCGAGTAGCATGTCTACATCCTTCATCAGACCTTCCTGGTTCAGACCGTTCTGTGGAAGGTCGATTTGGATCTTCCTTTTGAGCTCAGACGGTTCCAAATGTCTGCCAACGCCGCCATTTTTGGGGTCGTTGGCCGCTCTTGCGTAATCTAGGATTTTCCTAGAGATGTGTTCAAGAACAACTTGCAACTCTTGATCTCTGGATGCTTCCAAATCACTGACAATAGGTTGGATCGTCATTGCCGCTTTTTGATAGAGTATCTGTAGCTTTAAAAAAATTCGAGGTAGAAGTGTTCTCCGAAGAGGGTGGTGTTAGTGACGATGCAATGATATCGCGGTTATCTCAGGTGGAAATATCCCGAGGTAGCGGATGGTTTTACACAAAAAAAAAAAAAAAAAAAAAAAAAAAAAAAAAAAAAAAAAAAA